>JAPZDY010000006.1:23323411-23338979 GCA_029783645.1 Ctenochaetus hawaiiensis | reverse complement strand
CTCAGATTAACTAAGAAAGTGACGTTGCGTAAATGTGCGTCGAGGTTTTATATGAGTTTATGGCTGCAAATTGTGAGAATTTAGCAGCTTTTTTATTGTAAAACAGGAGCTCAAGTTGGATGAGCAGAAACCACAGCATTCATCCGCCATTACTTTGCATCACAGCTGACTTAGTGTTTATGATTTTTATTCTTTTTCTTGTTCCAGTCTTTCCCGTGGCTTTTATTATTATAATATTAGTTATTTTCTGCTCTCAGAAATGGAGAATTGTCCTGTAAAACTGTCTGTGGCTAGTAGCTTGATCTCACTTAATGCAGCAAAACACACATAATCGACCTGTATCACCATTTCTCCTGCTTTTATTTGCACAATTCTGCGCATAAGGAGAGAGGTGCATCTCGCAGATAAATACAAATTCAACGTGTCACATCTGAGCCTTAATTTAATCTGATCTTCAATATGTTTCCTTTACTTAACAATCTGCTGGACAAGTTTGTTGCATCCTCTCAAAGCTTAAAAGCTGAAATCTTTGATGCAACTGTGCATACAGGATAACAGTCACAAATCACTCACAGAGCGTGAATGGTTGATAATGTTAAAGCCATTTGGGAAAGCATTGGATTAAAAAACGACATAAAAGTGCCTCTGAGTGGACAACAAGCACCTGAAGCTCTTGTCTGTAATGCCATGTGAAAGCTATTGATCAGGTGAAGGGATCCATGACTCCCCAAAGTTAATATCCGTTGTGTGGCTGTGATTGGCTCATCACAGCACAAAGGAGGGGCACCTGCTTTCATCACCTGTAGCACCGCATTACATGATGGAGCAAAGTAAGTGGGACGGGTGAAGATGAGATGACTCATGCGGCTAAATGTTGCATTTAGATGTAACCCGGAACATTTTTCTGCAACATAATGAATGTGTACATCACTCCTGCGTTTTGGTGCTTTTAGCTTATCATACCGTCACGCCGTACTTCTAACCTTCACTTCCTTTCGCTAATGTGGTTTTAAAAGACATTAGCGAAAATAGGGGGAAAAAAAAAAAAGTGAAGTCAGCCGGTTCTTAGCACTCAGATCACGCCGAGGAGCCCCCACCATCCATTAGCTGTAGTAACTCACTAGAAACCCTTCCACACTCTTTTTCCCAGCCTAGTTCGACACTCGGGGGATTTGCTGATGGAGCTCCAGGACACAGAGAGAGCAGGCCGCAATTTATTAACGAATAACAGAAACAGAGAGAGAAACATCATTGATAACATCAGCCGCCGCCCACCCTTACACTCAACCTGCAGGAATGAAAGAGGTGGTGGTGGTGGTGGAGGGGGTGGTGGTGGCTGAGAGGTGCTATCTGTCAAACTCAACAAAACATTACCTGATAGATCTAATAGGTTATTTTGACTTCAGATTTTCTTTTTTAGTGCTGGGCAGATTCAATTAAACTGAGCAGGAATCCTTCTGACATCCAATTCGCTCCTGTCAAGCTGCTAAAGCTGTGCTTTAACACACTTTCCTATTACGATGTTAATGTGGACTTTGGCTTTCGGGGGGGAAGCGGGTGTGTCGGTGTGTGTTTGGTGTGTGTGTGTGTGTGCGCGGTGCGGTCACGGGGGCGGCTCGGACGGTTGCAGGGAATCATTCTCGGTTGTCTATATCAAACTTTCCGTGTTTAAATTAATTTAAGAGAGACAGAAGAGGAGAGAACATCAAAGTCTGCTCGACGAGTCTTTACATCAAATCATATGTTGCTTCTCTCTGTAAACAAGACTGGATATAAATGCAAAGTCTGGCCTGTTGGTGGTGCTAAAGTGAAAGTTTCTAGGGTCAATAAAAAACTTTCTCTCACTCTGAGGACTCTGAAAATGTGCACAGGAAGCAGTTTTCACACAGTGATGCTCCTTTTAATGTCAGAAATGCTTCAGTCTGACAGCCTGTTTCAGCTCTTCCTTGAAGTTATATGATGCTAACACTGAGAGACGCATTCACACCCGAAAAGTTCTTTATTTTTATGACCATTCCATCAAAAAGAGATATTCTGCATGTCTGATGCACCATTTTAAACCCATTTCACCGAAATCCAGTCTGATATTTTTCTGCTTTTCCTTGAAAATGTTGTGATCTCCTCCAGAATTTTAAAACAAATGAAGTAAACTTTCAAACTACCTGACGAGGAGGTCGTGTTTTTCAAAAAGTTTGATGTAGATGAAGACCGACATGAATCATCTTCTCTCTGTATTAACTCATACACTCCTTGTTGCCGGGTAGAATATTAATATAGTCTCAGTTCCCTTCTTTTCTCCATCAGAGCTGACAGTTTGTTGATATGCAAGAAGACGAATAAATGTATTAACAATCTATATGTCAGGAATATGTGTTATGACATGAACTGAAAAGCAAAAAAACTCACTCTTCAAACATGAGAACGTGGAGAGAACAATGAGAGGGATTGTGATGAATGCTTTATGCTCTTATTCAAACACCTCCTGAAATCCAAACAGCACCAAACGTGCAAAAATAAATCCATATTCATTGTTGTCACAGGATGATTCTGCAGTGCGAGTTTGTGTCGGCCCTGTTAGATTTCGCTCCGGCGGTGCTTTTATTATTGAAAGTCATGCTTTCCTGACATCCTCTTTTATTTTCCTGGTTTGATTGCGACAGTTTCTTCTTAAAGGTGAACTTGTTTTATATAAAAAAAAAAATGTTTATCTGGGCTCCGTGTTTTAAGATCCCTGTTTGTCAGGAAAAACAACTGTTAATGTGACAGCTGCAGAACATGTGCAGTTTCTGGAAGCTCCTGTTCTTCGTTACACAATATAACATCATGTCAGTATCATTTATGAGCTCCTGCCACTTAGTCAAATAAAGAAGATTATCGTTAACTAATAGGAAGTCATCTTTAAAGTGCATGTGTCATTGTTGTAGTAATTACAGGTGCATTAAAGGCCTTTTTAGTTATTGCTTTTCCTTTAAATTCGCCTCTGTTATGGCTAAAAACAGCTAAATCTATTTGGAAATAAATCTCTTGGCATTAATAACATCATCACAAGACTTTGAACACAACTTCTTTTAAAGAGTCACATGGTCATCAAGACTCAAAGTAGAATGTCAAGTAAAGTTTGACAAAAGTTTCACCTCCTTTCGCATGTTTAAGCTCACTGTATTGGTTTCCAGCTGTGTTTCTAGTTGCTGTTTTTAGCTAAATAAGCCAAATATACGATATCTGCCAAACACCAAACAAAAACGTCAGCCACTAGCTGGCTAAGAAAGTTGAGCATGTAGCAGCTGAAGAGAGTAATATGTTTCTTTGGGAGAGTTAGTGGAGACGGAACAGAGTTAAAAGTAAAAGGCTGGATTCACATTAATCAGGTGACCAGAAACACAGCAGTTATTAGCTGATACTGTCCTTCTGTATCTTCTGGGAAGCATTAATGTTTGAGTGTGGTCTAATTCCTTTTTATCAACAAAAACATGTCCAGTGGATGCTTAAAGAAAAGTCCTTAATATTGTATTTCTGTAACCTTAAAAGTTACTGAATGAGCTGGTAATGATGTATGAACTTAACTTCTTCAGATGTTCAGGAGACATTCTGGTATTTTGCTTCTAATATATAAACATATTTGTAAAATCTTTGCAAAGGCAACATGCACCTGTGCGGGTTCAAGATGAGGCTAAATGGTTTCCTAAAGTGCTAAATGCAGCTTTGCTTTGGCAAGTTGTTGGTTGATGCAGCCAAAGATATTCATCTTTGCATTAAACTGCAACAGAACTGGCAATGTGTGAAGATTCTGCAATAAATAAGCAAGAAGTCCAAAAAGATAAATAATAGCTGATGGCAACAATGGCGGTGGTAATTATTACTGTTTATCACAAGCAACAGTTCTGCTTTATGTTCCCAAAACAAAAGATTTTCACAATAAAACTAGAAGATAAGTCAGTCAGTTTAAAAGGAAGAACTTCTTATCGATGGTTTCTGCACACACTCACATTTCGAACCCTAACACACACGTGGCCTTTATGTTTCTTAAAATCCAAGAAGATAATGAAACCAAACAGCTGCAGAGTCGAGCTCTGTGTTTTTTTGTTTTTTTTTTACATTAACGTCTGTTCTGTCTGGATTTATCTTAATGCTGACACGCAGCTCAGCCTCTCTTTGAAATGGGCTTGAAATATAAATGATTAATCACAAATGGGCTTCAAACAAAAGTGTCCACGGGGCTAAACAAAGCATGCAACAGTCAATCAAGAGTGGTCATTTTGCAGGAGGAGGAGGGGGGGCGGGGGGGTTGTCGGTGCCCAGCAGAAGTTGAAACTCAGAGTATCTCATTTTCATAGGACATGTTGACAGAGGCTTGATTTGAGACAGAGGAGATCTCCTAATTGGATCTTCTAATCTGCTAATTAAGCATTAGTGATTTCACTGGTGTGCCCGCGCCGCCTGCAGATAGAGGGGCAATCAGGAGTACAGCGGCGCTATGTGGGTGGGGTGTCATAAGAGCACATTGGCTTGTCAAGATCCACTTCCATTGCCCACAACACTCTCGGTTAAAGAGTGAATGTAATTAAAGTCCCAATGAACCTGTTCATTGAACCTATTTAAAAATGTCAGTTAAATCTTTTGCCTCTCGGGCGGCGAACCACACCGCTTACATACAGAGCGACTCCGGCCTCTGATTTCACCGAGCCTTTTTTTTTTTTTTCAAAAAACGTCAAAAAGTGTTTCACTTTAAGGAGACAGCACGACGTTGAAAAAAACCACAGCGGCTACTAAAAAACAACACACACAGAGAAAAAAAAAGGTTAAGGGGGTCAATGATTAAATGTCAATGTCGTAAAATTTTGACAACTTTGACTTTAGTGGTGATTTAAGAGACATTTCCGGCTTCACCAGACCGATCAGAGGTTCTGAAATGTGTTGATTTAAAGGCCTCATTAATTTTAATATCTGTTGCAGTAAAAAACCAAGAAGAGAAAAGAAAAAAAACCCTCTGCTGAACGATCACAACCAGATAATGTGTAATGTTAAAAAAAAGCACTGCAGCAATTCTTGATTGAACTTGCATAAAGTTGCTCTTAAGGGACAGATGGATTAAAAACGGTCAAATTTACTGCAGCAAAGGCAGATAAACACTCCCTTAGTGCAGGTGAGACTTCAACAACAATGCAACATATCTTTCCAAAAATGCAACCAACACATTTCTTTATATTATTTCATATTTCTGACTTAAAGCTTAGACGTCTGAAGATCATCAAGGTCATTTTATGTGTAAAATTTAAGGACCCTTTAAAAGCCACAAGTTTTAATTTAAACAAGTCTGAAGGGACAAACAACGTCATCACACAGCAAACTTGACCTTTTTAATTAAAGATGTAAGATAACCGGAATAAACAAAACATAAATTAATTTACAATCAGCGGCCTCTTTTGCTGTATAGATCGAGATGATTTCGTAAATGAGTCATGTGGACGCAGGAGAGAAACGTGAGGCTCTGATTTATGTCCTGAAGTGGCAAAAAAAAACAAAACAAAGAGTCGCTAATTTCTTTAAATCTGAAGCCGTCTGATTGGATGCAGCATCATTTTGCTTTAATTCAATTAGCCAAAGCGAAGAGGGCAGCGCAACTTAATTTCATTATAAATTGGAATTTTTTTTCATTCTGCAATTATTTTTTTTTCATACTACTGGAAACAAGACATCATTTGTATTCAGTTCAAGCTCCTTTTCTGCCACAAACTTCTACAGGAAATTCTCAAACTCTGCTGTAAAAGATAAATCAGGAAATGTTGGAAATGAGATTGAATATTTCTTATTTTACACCTGTTAGACGGCAACATTTAGAGGATGACAGCATGCAAAAGCAGCTCTTTATCTGCTGTTTACCTCGTGGAAAACAAACCTTTTTGCATGTGTTTTTTTGATGCCAAAACAGAGTCATGAGTAGGAAAGCAAACATTTCAACTCCTTGCAAAAATAAGTCAATAGTGCATTATCTCCTAAAGAACCTTGTTTTTTTTTCTCATATCTGATGGAGCTATTCATCACTTATCTAATCACGGCCGGTCTTCATCCAAAATGTAATATAATTATGGGCTATAACTGTTCTCAGGATATTGCGCTGTATCTAGGCCACAGCTTGCTCGATAAACACCTTCTAATAATGGCTTTTAGTGGTCTCAGGAGTGACTTATCCTAACACATCGAGGACTCTCTATGGCTCCCAAGGCCAAATGAGTTTGCAGCTTGTTGCAGAGATGCACATCAGTCCTGTTAATGGGGACAGTGTTTGGAAAAAAAAAGAGAGAGAGAGAGAGAGAGAGAAGCCCGATGGAGCTTCTCTCCATTCGCCAGACTGCCCTTTCTTCTCTCATGCGTGATTATCAACCCCCCTCAAAACACACACACACCAACACTCTCCTCCCATCCCGCTGTCACTGAGCTGCCTCCAGCCTCGGCCATTTCAACAACGGCTGAAAAACTCCCCGGGATTTATGCTTGTGGTTGTGAAGGGTGGCCAGCAGCCTGTTTTTTTTCCAGCCTGACACCAGAGATCAGAGCTTTGCCTCGTGTTAGACTATGTAATCTGTTGACTTTAGCGGAGAAAAAAAAAGGTCAAAACAACCGACTGACGAGGTTCATTATGAAGAGAGGAGAGCGACATGAAAACATCACCTACCGTCAAAGAGCAGAAGGTAAAGAAGGGAAACTGTTAAAGCGGTCCAAGGAGAAAAATCTCATCAAGGTCAAAGTCACAGAAAATGAAAGATGTTGATTAAATTGATTCCCTCAAGTGAAGTCCTGTGTCTCCCCTGCTGTTGGTACATTGATAATAACAACAGAGGAGACTATGTGTACCCTGTGTGTCGTGAGACAGAATAGTATCAGTGAAATGACATCGGGGGCTTTGTGTAGGTCTCTGTACACAGCAGACAGCTTCTGGGTGAAGGATCTGTGCCAAGGAAATGAGGGACTAATCCTGGAAAAGAAGCCTGCGACAATGGCCACATTTACATACATGCAGTAAACAGACCGTGGTACATCGTCTGGTCAAGGTCGTACACGGAAATGATCTGCAACAAAACCCTTCAGAGCTTTTCTAACCCGCTCTGTGCATTTTCATAAAGCAGCAAATTAAAGAAAAGCTGTTATGTTGTGCAGCTTCGCTATTTTTTTTTCCATTTTAAACTGAAATGAAGGCTTAGCAGGGACGGTTTTCAATAAACACCATCTCAGTGCAGCTGAGGATGATGGGAGTGTATTCGGTTTTGCAGGTATTTGTTCACAAACAGAAGTCGACAACCTTTAAATTTGAGATGTTGATGCTGCTGGTGGAGAAGTAAAAGGATCACCGAAGCTTTTCCAGGTCGTCCTGAGGGTGACATGAATCTCTGCACCAAATTTAATGGCAACACATTCAACATTTCTTGAGAAAACAAGCTGAAAAATCTCTATCAAAATCCAGTTTTTCTATTTGAGTCGCCTGTATGATGCTCACACAGAGTCAAATATTTAAACCCAAGACTCCAAAACCAAAGTAAAGTCAGTCAGAGTTCAACTTTGGTGGCTTTGACTTGAAAATTTGCATCTTGACCTGTTGCAAATCTTCCCGTCAAAGCTGAGATGTAAAGTCAAAAACAGACAAGAGACACAACCAATGATTTGCTGCTGCATGATCTGCAAATAGTCCCCATGTTGTTCAGGTTTCAAGGACGTGCAGATGAATTCTGCCGTGCCACTTTTCTCTGCAGAACATTTTTCTTCGCTTCGTGCTGGATTGCAGAAAACGCCGCTGCGCGCCATCAAACATACTGTACATAAAGACGACCAGCTGCCACCAGGGAAGGATGTATGTAAACAGTGTCAGGAAGTCTCAAAAGGACGGTTTAATTGAAACTTCATGTAATTGTTTTAATCACAGCGACTTTAAGAGTAACCACACTGCATGTTTGAAGAGTTTGTTCCACATCACTGCAGACATGTTTCACTCTGTTTGTGTCTGTCATTTTAATTTTCCTCGACAGTCATTTAATCAACTTCACATCTACATATTTATACATATATGAGCCAGCCTGCTCATCAGAGATACACACACCTGCAGTAACACGCTAATGGAAAAGCTGAACAATTTTAGGTTCAGTTTCTTGCTCAAATACACTTAAACATGTAAAATGGAGGAGCTGGGGATCAAACCTCCTGAGCCACAGCTGCTCAAAATAAAGATGATTTAAAAAAGACCCGATATGTTAAACTGTAGAAAATACTGTAAGATTATACTTTGATTTTAATATAACCCAAACATGTCCAACTTCACAATAAAAAACTGAAGAGTTTGATCCTAAACGAACAGCTGTAAGTGAGATTATCTCACATGCTGTTGTTGCTCATTCACTGGTTCGTTTATATACATTGAATGGTGCTTTTACTTCATTCAAGCCATTAATTGTTCCTGTGAGTTTTCGCACCTAAATGACATGTATACTCCAGCACTGCTTGGAGGGGGGGGGCAGAGGTGTCGCTTGGTACCCCGGGAAGCGAAGCGTCAAGTGTGAAGTTTTTTGAATGAGCGGTTCTCGAGAAAAGCTGCAAGCAGCAACACTGAAGGCCAAGCAATCGGCTTCTGCACTAGTTTCTACCGAACTAACGTTCTTTAAGAGAACATCAAAGGATTCTGGGATGTTTAACAGACAAAAAAAATGACGCAGAGTCAAGTGGAAAAAATGGAATTTGGCCATTTGTGTAAATGTGGAAGCTTAGAAGAACATTTGCTTCATTATTATGGTACCTGCATGCCTGATTTTTCATGCTATTCTGGCCGTCTTTTGAGGAGCCGTGTTGTGGCACAATCTCCATCTGGTGCAGCAACGCTGACAAAAAACCTGCAGTGATAATAAAATCCTTTTGCAGGGCTGAGTGCATGGTGTCGGCCTCTAATCCAAGCCTCACCTCAAAGGAAATTCAGAGCAGCTTACATGCATGGATGGCGTCAGGGAGAAAAAAAAAGGGAAAAAAAACCTGCTGTATTACATATAGAGCTTATATTATAGCCTGCAGCTGTATTAGAGCTGCTATAAGTTGCTGAAATTCATGGTTAAAGGATGATCTCCAATTACTGTTTTGCCTTATTTAAATGTGACTCTAAGAATATTGTTAATTGATAGATTTTTTAAAAATAAATATCTTTGCAAAATGACAAAAAAATCCCTGGTTGTAATTTAATGGAATCAAACTGGGAGAAACTTTTGCTGCAGTTCGTCTGCCAAACGCTCAGACAGATTTACCACAAAAAGGGAAGAAAATGGCACAAGAGTGTGACTAAAGCCTTGGAAGGAAGCATTTTGCTGGAGGGGGGCTGGAGACACAAGTTCAAATTAAAAGAGGAAGGAGTGAAGACGGGGGTTCATTTGCACCGGCTATTAATAACCAAATTTCAGCTGAAGACTGTTTGCACCCTTTTTGTTTTTTTAGGACATAACCCCCCCCCAAAGACTGAATAAACTCTAGTTGGGAATCTGGAGTTTTTCTCTGCCTTGTTGTCCTACATGCCAACAGTGGCCAAGACCAAGCTAACGAAGAAACAGTACAACTGTCTCAGATAAAAAGTTGTGAGACTTAGTTGCTGCCATGGCAACGTTGAGCCTAAATTATGCAAATTATAATAAGAGCATTCAAAAACAAGGAGCATGCAGGTCACATGCCTTGGGAGGAATAATGCCAGCCTCGAGCTCACCACCTGTTTAGTCTGCCTTCCTTGGAGCTCAGAGTATTAACCACATTATGAAAATTGTGATCTTAAAAACGAGGAGAATATTTATATATTAAAACGAAAAAAAAAAACAACAAGAACAAAGGAGGAGTGATGTGAAAAATTCTTTGGAAGCATTGAAACGAATCTGTGCATCAACCAAAGATGATAAACTCTTTGATATTTGAGTCAAATAAACTGGGCAGAACTTTGTTACCAATACACAAAAATCACGGCAAAATTAAGTTAAAGAATGTACATTTTCTGGCATAAACAAACACCTGATATTAAGCTGCCATTTTCACCTGGAAATAACATTTAATCTAAATCTGGACTCATTATTTGGAGAGGAGCTTCTGACCACAGATTTTTGTATTCACAGCTGGTATTATTAAACATTATTCTTATTTAAATTCTGTCTAATTCGTAACTGGATCTTGATACAGCAAAGCTAGATGACTGAGGCCTGTCAGGTCAAAAAAAAAGGAACAAGGGCAAGGCTTAATTTGTAAATCATGATGTTGTGGGACACAAAGAAGGTTAAAATGGAGAAAAAAATTATGGAGAAAAAGTCCCAGAAGGCTTAAAAACATGCACAGTGTCTGAACAACACCATGATGCCCACTGAAAACAAAACCAAACACAAAAATATGAGCAAAAACAAAGTGTCATGTATTTACATTAATCAGAGCTTTCACAATATTTACTCCGAATCTGCAGGGGAGTGGGTATGTAAACAATCCCCCCCCATCTCTCCTCCACCGTCTCATTGAATTTGGGCCAAAACGTGAGCAGGCAAAGAAAGTAAGTAACATGTCGGTTGTAGTTCTGTGTTTCAGTACAATGGACAGAGCCGCACCCACACACACACCTCCTTATTGATCCAAACTCATTTCACCATTTCAAAGTACAAACGCCCACTTGCTTTGCTTTGCTTTGCTCGGCTTTGCTTTGCTTTGCTTTGCTTTGGGGCTTACCGTAACTGCAGCAGACATCCTGCCAATTTCTTCCAAAAAATGTTCTCCCTCCAAATCACAGTTGCTAAAGAGGAGCTCACGTTGAGGTGCACAAAACTCGTCTGGCATCACTCTACCTCTCTCTCTCTCTTTTTTAAAATCTGACCAAACAAGTGATATTTGAGAGACTTCAATGGACAGAAATAAAAGTGCGAGAACAGAAAACAAAGTGAGGTGCTGCAGCGATTACTGACGCGTTATTATTGCATGTATGCATGCATTAATTTAATGTGATTTTCAACAAAAACTCTAACGCTTTCATATATAAATACCATAGATAACGTGCTAAATTGTTAGCAGAGACTCGAGGAGGGTTTGTGAAGGATAATGTGACAGCAGTTGGTGAGTCTGATGGAGCAGGTGTTGCGATTTCAGCAGGTAGCAACGCTGAGCGCCAGATGAGGATGATTGACAGGTTGGATTAACGTGAAACTGTCGCACCGGTTTGTGTGCATCTGGTGACAAACAGTTTCAATTACAGAACATTAAAAAAATATTAAGAAATACAGAAATGTCTTTCAGGAAAAAAAACTAACATCTCATAACAAAAATGTACAAAATGACATTTATATTGGAAACTGTGATGCACACAGACATTATAGAGTTCAATACTTTCATATTTTAGTTGGTAAAATGTTTAAATGTGGTTAAAATAAGAATATAATATGATTATTTGATGGAAAATGGACACTGGGTCTCAAAAAACACCCTTTTTGTATCTGCTTTACTTTACTGTGTCACCTTCTGGTAGTTTTGCTGCAAAACTTCAGCCACAAAAAGTAAAATTCTGCGACACAACAACTTTATAAAATATGTGCCGTCTGTTGTGACCTGTTTAAAAATCCAAACTCCAGACAGTTTTTTGCTGCTCAGACTGATTAAAAACATCAGATTTGTGTCACAGGTGAGGATGAAAATCACAACTAATTATTCGTCGCTGTCTGTTTCATCACTTTGCCGTCTATTTCATCATGTGAACGCCAGACGGAACCTTGGAGGTTCACTTAACTTTCAGCAGGAGGCGAGTCACGAGAGGAGAAAGAGGGACCCCTGTTTGTCACCTGTCATACTCAGTTGTGAGTCTGAATCTAATTAATGCAGCATATGCGCCTCATTTAAAGGAGCCCTAAATGCGGGTTCAAGCCCATGAATACCAGCCTGAAAACACTCAAAACATACACTACTGTGTGTGAATACATATGATGCTTTTACATGCATCTTAAATAAAGGATCCCATTATGTCACTGATGTTGAATTTCATGATGGAGGTGAATCAGGGCCCTTTTTTTGTCTAAAAACCGGCTTTTCCCTTTTTTAAAGGGGTGAAACTGGTTTCAGCTCACTTAAAAATCAAGATGCAGTGAATGTGGAAAACAAGTCAGAGATCCATTTTGTAATATTTCTGCAGTGACCCGCGAGTAGCACCCCGTTTGACATCCCTGCCCCTCTAAGAGAATTCATCAAACTCCACGTCTTTCCCTTTCAGAAACACATCTGTCAGATATTCCACATCTGTTGACCAGTGGGGACCCTGAAAATACAGCTTCAGTGCAAATGTTGCAAAAAGTATTGAGCCGAAATCCTTCAATCCTTTCAACTTTTCTCTGCATTTGTTGCATTTGTGCTGTTTTAAAATGCTAATAAAAGTCTGAGAACGGCGTGTCATTATTGTCGTTGCTCTCAGAATGAATAACACAGAAGTGCCATCAATTATCCTTTTTATCAGGACTGCTCATGTCAGATAACATCTTTATGAAAAGAAAGTTTTATACAACTGTAAATTCGACTATTTTTTTCTCATTAGGTTTTTATCACAGCTTAATATAAATGGTTTTAGTTTTTTACAGTCATTAAACATGTAAGCGGCACATTTTCAGCCTGAAAAATGTTAAAAATAAAGTAAAAAACTCCTCATTAAAGAAATTTTTTATGGAATTTTTTCATTCCTATTCCCTAAAATTTCCTTTTTACATTTCTCCCCATCATGCTTTGTGTAATGCCAAAGAATCAGTCACTCCTGAGCCATATTTTCACCGATATTGATGATTCTGTATCATGTAAAATCATGCTACATTAGCTTCTATCAGTTCCTGTTTGCACTTTAACCAACCACACTTGAAGCTGCTGATGGTTGTCTGAATCTTCTGCAGTGCAAAACCTGAAGTTTTAAAGAGCATCTCACTTTAAAAATGCTTCTCTTCAGATTAATGGATGTTTATCCTCCACTGACTGCAGGTTGTTGGTTCCTCTGATTCCATCATCTGTTCTGTTTGTTCGGACTTGATTGATCTTTCTGTAAAATCAGGCTCTCCGTGCTCAGACATACAAGGTTCAATCAAGGCCAAAATCATCTCGTCATCATCAAAACCAATTCTTTTGCGTGCATGTAATCATCAAACCGCTGCTCTGGCTGTCAAAAACCTGCCTCTGTGTCCCTTTAACCTACCAATATGTCATGTAGACAGTGATGTTGGCGACGCCATCTGTCCCTTTGATAGTCAGACGACCTGAGACCACCTGTGCACCGATGCCTCTGAAGTCTGCAAGGACTCAGTTTTTCAAATCAAAAGGAAAAGCAGTTGGAATTTGAACAGATTTCAAACGAGTCCTTCCCGATTGTCCCTACACTCAGAGACGAATGTACACAAAACTGAAAAAGCTTCCTGTTGGCGCCAATCAAGAGTCTGCAGAAAAATCACTATGTTTATTGCTCATCAATACATGGTGGTGATTTGCCACATTGTGTCCTCACTGAGTGAGCGCCTTGTTTCGCTAATGACGTCCAAATGTGACAGTTCGGTCTTTGGATTATAGGGAAAAGTCCTGTGCTTCACCTGCCACAATCCCACTCCGGCAAAGTGGCCATTATGCTGCTGTATTCCCCTCTGCTATTAGGTCTCTGAACACGGCTCAATTATCCCACTACTTTCACACACTCGCTGACAGCCGTGTTGGCAGGTGTGTCCTTTCCAGATGCGCTCACCTCTCCGGATGGGAAATTAGTCAGTGCAGCTAGCCATCAGCTAAAGCAACTGACATCTTCCACTAACATGCCCTTTCATTAAGAGTGAGGAGATGGAAGCCAGATGAGAAGAGCGAGGAGCTGTTGAACATCCAACACCAAAATGGTGGCTCTGAATTTTTGGACCTTTTTTTTCTTTTAAAAAACAAACTACCTGCAGGAAGTAAACCAACTTCCTGCAGGTGGCAGAAGGACAAAATAAGATCCTGGACCACACAAAGTCATGATTACACCTTGTTGTTTTGATGGGCATGTTTTTTTCCCAAAATGCAGCTGAACAAAACTGAAAAAAATAACAGACGCTGGTGAAAATTCCCCCATTAAAAAACATGAAAAGAGTAATTTGTGGAATCTTGTGAAATTATTTTAACTGAATCCCCTGAAAGTTTCATCTCATTGTGTTTCTGAGTTACAGTGATTCGTGTCTGTTTGTGCAGCTGAACTTAACCTCTCTACAGCCATGAAAAATAAGCTAAAAATACACACTTTATAATGATTAATATGTGTTTAAAACAAACTCTAAATGGGATTTGTGTAATGATATAATGCCAGTTTACAGACCAGAATATCAGAGTCAAAAGTCACCTAATGACAATCTTGTTATCTATGTTCTACCTGTCTTTAGTTTCCTGTTTTTCACAATTTAATTATATGTTTAGAATTTTATCTATTTAGAGGACTTATACCACAATGTTAGTAACATATTCTAGTAAAAAAAAAAAACTGCAGCCCTTTTATTAAACTTATTTTTCTGTGCTCGAGCTCATTTCCAGCTACAGCAGGCAGTCATTTTTTTGGTAGAAAAGCTTTGATAAACCCAACCTGTGCACCTGTGCAGCTCCAAACAGCAGACTGACAAAGTTCAGACAGGCTGAAACATGGTGGAACATTTAGCAGTTCAAAGCAAAATATTTTAGCCGTTTTCACAATGTAACGCTACCGACTCTCATGTCACAGTTTGATTCAATAGTAATATATCGCCTCTCCACAACTTTTATTGGTCAGTAAAACAAAGATAAATAATTCATGCAGCTTTAAGAACACTCACTTGGATATGACAACAATAAATCAGCTTTAAAAAACTCATTTTTTATAAGTTAAATGTTATGCTGGAAGCTTCTGGTCCCACAAATATTAAGTTTAAGCTACGCAGACTTGTTTTTTTGCTATTTGACAGCAAAACTAGCAAATGTTATGGTTGTAAATAAGAGAGAAAGGTTTTGTAAACCACTCTCCTTTCATTTATGAGTGTGCATGGCTTTAGTAAACTCTGCTTTTCTGCTGTGTGAGCCTTTATGCAACTCGTTTTCTATAGTTTTTGTTTCCAACGAGCTCCTTTAACTCCGTAGGTCTCACAAGTGAAAACGACTTTGACCACGAGAGCCTCTGAGAGCCAAAAGTGTAGCGTTGTTTATCCACATGCATAACAAAATCAGCCATTATGTCAGAGTTTTCTCCAGTTTCTGGGTCCTTCTCTCTCTCTTATTGCAGCGTCAGAGCTAAAGCTTAATTTATAAGAACGAAATGTTTTCAACGCCCACCTCCCCGATCCACTGGCAGCTCATGTGCAAAACCTCTTCTTCTTCTCTGCCTCATGTTTAATTTGTTCCCTCCTGCCCTCCACGCCTCTTCCCCTGTACCTGGCCCGCTTTTAGAGTGAAATGGACAATCTCTGGAAGAGCCTTCGAGCTCAATAGTGTCTCGGCTTCCTCTCTCTTTTAGTCACGACAAGCGGGGCATCGCCATGGCAACAACATTTGAGAGGATGGGGGGGGGGGGGGGGGGCGGTAA
>JAPZDY010000006.1:23312016-23323311 GCA_029783645.1 Ctenochaetus hawaiiensis | reverse complement strand
CCCCCCCCCGGTCAGCGCTGATGCTTCTCTAACAGGCTCTGACTCGGTGTCACACGCTGGGCATGAAAATACAGACATGAATTAGCAATTTTTTTTTTTTTTTCCCAAAATACAATCAGGACTTTGACACAGAAATGATTAATCACAGTTTTAGGCCTGAAAGGGGGCACTAAATTAGATGCACTTTGTGCTTTCTGAATCGATTTGGCTCAAAATAATCACAAATAGCTTCAATTAGTTTTTTAATATGAGTTTTGGAGTTGAGTTTAGGGAGCTCAGGCAGGGGGCGCTCTAAGGGTTCAAGTGCCTGAGTGTTCAAAATGAAAGCAATGTGTTGTTTGGTTTATTGTGGGGGGGGCGCTTGTGTCATAGACAGTTAAATCCAACCCAGGAAGGCTGGTTGATAAAGAGTTTAAAGGCTTATCAGGAGCCAAGACAGCACAGTGTTTTTTAATAGCATCAGAAAAGATTTTACAAGCCTGCAAAGTAATTACCATCATAATGCGACTGTTCAACAGCAGCATTACACTGTTAACATTTCAAATTAAGCTTCCAGAAATCTGCACTTGCACAAATATGTATGTATAATTCAATGAATCAGCTGCAGCTTCCAGTCTGACCATGAAGTTGCATAAACAGCCGTGAAAAGCCGAAGTATTGTGGAAGGTATTTTGCACAGTTTGCACAGTTGAAATCCTCATTTTCATAACTTTTCCCACTGTGACTCCGGGGAAATACTGCATGTTATTGATATCATTATCATTGCATTGCCAGTCACTGACTCATCAGCGTCAATATTCATTGGATCAGGGCTTGAAATCCGAGTCATTACGAAGTGATTCACTTCTCACTGAACCGCCTTCTGTGTTGTACTCGGGCTGGACACCCACATGGTTGACTGGCTGATCAGACCTGTCCTCAGGACTGTGTGGGTGTGTGTGCACAGACTGTGACCCACAAGTTTGTTTTACACCTACTGAACCCACAGTAACTGATTCTTTTTGGCCACTTGGGAGCAGTGGAAGCAAGTTGTGAACACAGCAATGACTTATCCTCACTTCAAAGTTGCGCCCGACGACGATGACGATGATGAGAGCGGCGAGAGTGAGCAGAAATAGTAAAGTTGTGGGCCGAGCGGCGAAAACGATGAGCTGAAACTCACTTTAAAGCTCTGTGACGCCGAGTAGATTCAGATAATAACTCTACAAGTGATATTTTTCACATTATCATTAAGTACACTGTCATTAAAAATGTATAAATGATAGCTGCCTTTCAGTAAAATAACTTTAAATCCTAATACATGAGCAATATGGACAATTTTAAGAGGAATGCTTTTCAAATAATTACAAAAATCGTCAAATTCTTGCAAATAAAATGGGTCAAAATTGTTACACTAATATGACAGCATGCTTTAAGCTACAGAGGGAGAGCCAGCGAGCAGACAGTTTCACATGTGATAAAGCTCATTTTGCAAAAAGAGATAGAAAGAGAGATTCGTTCAAAATTGCTTTGCACCTCTGAGGAGTATGAGACAGAATCTAAGGGGACGAACACTTACCTCCATTTGAACAAAATGTATGTTTAAGCACTGACCTTGATTACTTTAAAATGAAATGGCTTCTTGTCAGCATCCTATTCTCACTCCTACAATAAGACCATTGTTGATAGCCTCCACAAAGCAGCTGGATTTATGTTATATCCAAGAGGGGAAAAGGCAATATACTATTTTCAGAACAAAGCGGCTTTAACCTTCAAGGAAAACTGAGCAAGGATTACTCTGATGCAGAAAATGTGATCAATAGGTCGCAAGCTTGTATTTAAGGTTATATCTTTAAGTGTAACGGCTCTGTTGTTTGGCCGGTTTCTGCATCAAGGGGAAAAAAAAGAAGATTTGTTAGCTGAAACAAAAACAAACAGCCAAATATTTACAGTAAAAAAATCTGATTTAACATCAGCAAGAAGCCTTGTGGAATAAATGAGTTAAAAATATTTAAATATTCAAAAAACCTTCACTAATAATCATTCAGCAAATAGTTCTTGCATATTAATAAAAGCTCACCTCCATCAATCCACTGAGAAAATCCATTCATCTGATTTGAACTTAAGTTTCTTTTTCCATTTACAAAATATTGTCACAGTGGAAACACTTTAACTGGGTGTCAAAGTTTTGAATATCGCCCCCTGCAGGACAGATAGATTGGTCCATCTGTCAGCTAATATTCATTTATCTTGCTGTATCAGATGGAACAGATTTCTAAATGCCATAAATTTATATGTTTTTCATAGAAAATGTTGTTTACACAGCAAGATATCAATATACAGTAATACCACATATGCTCTCTTAGAAATAATAATTAAATTAGTTGTGGGGTAAATAATGATAGATAATGATCCTCAGATTTAATTGCAAAATCGTCAGTACAAGATGCACACTGACTCATCCCATTTTATGCAAAAATAACGATAATAAAAAGGAAAGAAGTGCAAAGAACATTCCCACCTCAAATGTCTCCATCACATTTACAACCAAACTGATCTCCTCTGTTCGTGTGAATCATCATTATTTATCAATAAAAAAAAAAAAAAGATGGCCGCCTCTCATGTACTCTCTTGACTCTTGAGTTGCTGCTGTTAAACAAGCTCCAAATCCCCCGACCCCATCTTTAATTTTGATCAAATCTGATCTGAAACAAAAAGAAACAAAACAACAGAAAGGCTGGATTACCTCTCTGAGAAATGTAGGAAGTTGCCCCGGGGGTTCGAGACCCTCGGGGGAAGCAAGCCCCGCTTCTTGGTTTGTGGTAATTTGATTAGTGTGTTTGTCTTCTCTACCTGGATGAAACTTTATGTGATGCATATTCCAAGATGAATTTGTATATGAAAGAGCACAAACAGGAGTAAATAGTGACTTTTGGCTCATTTTCTGCTTCATAGTCAGTTGAAGTCAGTTTAAAAATCTCATGATGGAGCAAAACTGGAGCACATGATTATTAACTGAATGCTTTTTTTGTGACCATACCTTCACGAATTCGTTCACGCAAATTATGTAACTGGAGCCGCAAAAAATAATGAAATAAAGGGATGCAAATCAGGCGAAAAGAGAAAATGATGTATATCATCTTCATTCAAATTAATGAGAACGAGTAAATGAGGTCTATCTTTGCCTCGACACACAATCATCTCACGCTGTTGATATATTCAGTCCTGCCTCAGAGTGGGCTTTATTCCTCTGTGGCACCTTCAGGGAAACACTGTAATTGGTTAGTTGGTGCAACCGTTTCACAAGTGCAGTTTCCAGCAAAGAAGAAGGAAAAATAATGTTTATGCTGTGCTCGGATCTGTGCAGTCACAGTATGTGATATAAACATTCTTTTTCTTTTTTTTTTTTCTTTTGGCAACAATTAATGCAACAAAAATAAAAATGTGGCCTGACTTGTTACTTGGCAGGTTCTCTGTGGCCTCAAAAGACAGGTCAATACGATCAATGAGCGACCGACAGCAGACACACAGCTGACATTTGCAGGCCGGGCAGCCCGGCACAATAATGTCTGCTGTGCAACAGTAAAAGTAAGCATGCTGCAGAGACACGGATACAAAAAAAGAGACATATAGAGGAAAGTAAAGATACCAACCATGAGCTGCAGGTTCAGTGCTGGGCGCAGTGTCTGAGCACACAAGGAGAGGACATGGCAGTTGAGGAGGGAGGTGTGGAACAGGAGGAACAGCATGCAAATAAAGGAGAAATGGGGGAGGAGGCAGGGAGGGGAGGGAGTGGGGCAAGGGGGGAGAAAACAAATGACACCCATAAGCAAGCATTCAAAAGACCAGAACATGACAAAAGACATAAGGCTTAAGGGAAACCAAAAGGAACCAAAGGCAGTGCAGAGATAAACATAAGCTTACACACACACACACAGACACACACTCACACACACACACACACGCAGATACACTTTTCACTGCACACACCGGACGTTCCACTCAGAGGGGAGTGAGGCTACTGCTTGAGAAGATATGATGGAGACTATTATCATGTTTTGTAGGCAGCTTTGGTTCGGAGAAAAGACAGACTGTCAGGAGGAAATAATAATTGTGCAGCTGTCCTAATGTAGCACTGCGCGACTCGGAAAACACCAAACTGTGTGTTTACAGAGGGAACATTTGTGTGGCAATGAGTCAAGTAAAGTTTTAACAAAGTTCAGTGTGGCTGTGGTTTGATGACCTTCACTTTTATCTCATTTCTGACTCTTTAAACATCTGGTTGGTGGCGTCAGATTTCGGTCAGATGTTGCAGCTGCAGCCGACATGCTGATGTTTACCGGATGTGTGTGTTTTAGAAAAGTGCACATGGCTGTTAGTTAGACTGCATGTTATATGATTCCACCATCTGAGCGAGGATTTCAGATGCTGCTGGATGAGATCTGTGAAGTGTGCTGCTGTCCGACACACACGCACGTCTCCATAGATGTTACAGTACATCTGTGCTGCTGCAAAGAATCTACAAACTGCATCACCAACCCCATCAGCACCACGGCTCATCAGGAGGAGAGACAGCAACAGTTTGAGGGGTTTTATTTTATTTTTTTGGGCATATTTAGCTGCTCTTTGAATTAAACCCCATGAACAAAATGCATGTAGATATTTCTAGACTGTTCTATTTTGCTAAATTCTATCAGTTTTAACAGAAGCTGCATAAATATTAATAAATAACTTATTCCAAGAGAATGATATGGTCGTAAAATATTTGGTTTTTATGGTTTATTTGGCCCTAAACACACCTGCAGATTCAAAATCATCCAAAAACTGAAGACATTTCCCAAAACAGCATTCGCATTTAACTCTGCATCTTTCTGAGATCCATTAGCTTCCTGCAGATACAAACAGGTTTAATTGACTGGATTGATTGGACTGATTTGATATCAGATCTAACTGATGCACCAAAAAAAAAAAAAAGAGGCGAACCAATGCAGGCCAGGTGTGGCTTTGATGTGCCATAACCCTGACAAATGAGACTGCAGACACCCCTGTGTATTACAGCTGAGAGGAACAGAAACAGACTGAACCTTGCTGAGAGTGAAACGCTGTGTTGGAGGAAACACACATCTTTAAAAAAAAAAACACTTCTGAGAGAGATGCTTGCCCGCTGACAAATGGGGCTTGTCCGAAAATATGGCTTTCCAAGTGTTAGTGCATCAAAGTTTCAAGCACTCGAAACGCAGCAAAAAGTGATGAAATTAATACAAAAGAAAAATAAAAGCAACATTTGGTCGGAATATAAAGACAAACAAGACAAAAAACAGATCCTGTTCAGCTGAGGATTTTTTTCAACGGCTGCGGCGACTTTCCGAGAGGCTAAGTGTACATTAGGCTGCTTTACATTGCCTTGGTGTTTTGTCTCAGCGGAGACATGAAAAAGTGCCTGTAAGCTACCGAGACACAGACATATGTTTGTGTGAGACAGAGAACGGTGGCCAGTATTGATGTGTAATTGTTCTGGGAGCAGAAGGCCAATGCCACATCCAGAGGCTCGGGGAACGAAAGAACGACCCTGCAAAGTGAGTCTGTATCGAGTCCGCCTCAGAATTACTCAGGATCCGTTTCTATACAAGGTCCTTGAGTGGCTGAGACGCGTCAGTGTTAAAAAAAAATGCTGCAGGCCAGTCATTAACAGTTTCTGAGCATATTCGAAACACCTCAGTTAGAAAAACACCGTCAGTGCCTCAGAATGATCCGCGGAATAGATTATTCCATTATCGTGGCTCAGTTGTATTGTAGTTTGCACCTGTGCTTAAACAAGTTAAGCCAGCTGAGTTTGGTCTTAACCTCGGCCTCACAGCATCACTCAGGTAGCTCATTTTAAACCCGGGCGACCACCTCGGTGACCTCTGCCACAAGGTTAATCTGCTCCGGGGCGAGTTCAGTTCACAGGATCGATAAAAAACGTGTAAAACAGGCCTTTTATCCCATCAGCCCACTGGATCCTGATTACAGCATCCAATCACAGACAGAAGTAATAAAGATCACACTGTGTAAAGATGTAATCTGAGAAATACCAATTTACCTGCTCCTTTATTTACCCCTAATATAACAGAGGCTTATTGGTAACAAGCCAATTATCAGGATTGTGTGATATTTACAGCTGTATGGTTATTGCACTGACATTCCTTGAACACAGGAGGATTTTTGATGGTTTTTGGTTCGCTGAAGCTCATTTTGTGTTTGTTCTGCATCGCTGCAGCCCCGAGGCACAAAGGCCGATTTATAATTTAGAAATTCTACAGTTTTGTCTTCATTTTAATATGTATTTATAATAAAACTTATAAAATATATCACATCACACTGTAATGCTGTTTTTGTTTATAATATTAAGTGTGACAACGTGTTCATGCCAGAAGCCAAAAGTACAAAACACTAAATATTTGATTGTGTTTAAGAAACTACAGTTAATGATTGAAAATAACAACCAGACTGTGTTTTTATGATCTAGAGGATTAATCCAAAAATGTTTATAATTTTGTGTATTTTATACAAACTTGGATGAGTGAGTTATGATTGATTACATTACTAGTTCGTGACCTACAAGGTTTCAAAGTCAACAATCATGCAGATGTAGAAAAACTTTGTATATCTGAAGAAAATGATGATATGATTAATTTCTTGCCTTTTAATTTCAAGGTATTTTAAAATTTTTTGATAGTCCAGCAAACATATATGATGCAAAACAGAGCCAGCTGAGAAGAAAGTTGAACAAAATTTTAACTTTGCCGTCTCTTAAATTAAAACACTGGTGATAATTGATACTTTCACTGTTACCAATAAACCTGTTTACCTGTGAAACGTTCCAAACAGGTGTTCTGGAGCATTTTATAACACTGTCAGTCTTTTGTTGCCCTGCCAGAATAATCAATATTTACAAAAATCAAGTATGTTAATGATTTAAAACACTAAATATTTTGTGTTGGTGCTATTTTTAATGAAAATATGTGAAAAAAAGAAAAGCAATTAATCCCATTCTGTTTTATTTATATTTCACGCAGTGTTCCATCTTTTTTTTTGTCTTTTTTTTTTTTTGCAATCAGGTTTGTAAAATGAAGCCTCTGTCCCTGCAAGTCACAGCCAACTAAAAGGCCTTTTAACCCTCATTACTCTGTGGGTGGCAGCCATGTGGGACCATTCAAAATGTCTGCTGCTGAGTGATTGCCTGTCCCTTTTTTTTTGTGCCGCCTCCCCCTTCATCCAACATCTCCAGCTTCTCAGGTCAGCTGAGACATCGGCGGCGTCCTCGCTGACATTCACAGACGTGATGCGGACACATCAGCTCCATGACTAGTTGCCACGCTTTCTATGAGCCCCTTGGTGACTGGCTGTGACATGACATCCAGCTCAACATGCAGAGATAACTGCATGCCAATCATAATTATATTGGCAGAAATGCATTAGGTGGAACCCCGTGGTACTGAAAATGCCAACAGGCTGCTGGGTGTCCCCGCTGGCAGCTAGATTACTTTTTTGTTGGATCCACTTTCTCCGACTTGCCTTCTCTGCCTCGGCTTTAGTTTGTGATTTCCTGCATTTTCCAGAATTTTGCCGCCCCCCCACAGAGCCCTGCTGATCGAGAAACTGGTATCTCCTTCTGCTCAACAATGGATTTCTGCCTGTAAGAGCCGCTGAATGGCGGTGAAAAAAACAGTAAATCTAGGAAGAAACTCATTTTCTCAGTCCTGAGGAACTAACAGCTCATACTGACTTATCATTTATGTTGGAAGTTGTTGATCCCTTGTTTTTTTGCCACTTCAGCTGAGACAAACTCTGCGACCTCATCCAACCCCTGCATTACAGTACTTGTATTGTTTTTCTCAGGGACAGCCTCAGGCCACGACAAGGTTCAGGGGTTTTTTCCTACAAGGAGTTGTGTAGAAAGGACAAATTATGCACTAATTTATGCCTCTAACTCTAAAAGCACCAATGTAGCATCCAAAGTTTTTCACTTCGTCTTGATAATTTCATTAATTAAACATGAAAAATTCAACATTTGGTCGTCTTATTATTTCAGGTTATCAGATGCAGAGAGCAGACTCTTTGCTTTGCAGTAAACTACTGAATGCTGCACATCAGAAGGATTTCCAAGTGGATTTCCAAGCTATGCAGACTTAAATATGAGCAGGCGAACACCATAAACTCTGCACTACAACCTTGTCTACATGGTCAAATTTAATGGTAAATTAACGGTTCAAAAACATAGTTGTATTTCAGTGAATTCTGGTACAAATATCCTTTTTAATTTACAAGAAGCTCAGTCATCAGGTAAAATTTTTATCTGTACTGATTTTTTTGGCTTAATACCTGCAGACTAAAATATTCCCATTAGCCTCGGCTGTTCTCATCATTCCATGTGATTTTTGCAAATGTTAACAAGCTAACACATTAAGCTAAGGTGGCGAACATGATGCATATATTACCTGTTAAACATTAACATCTTATTATTGTCAGTGCAGGCTGACGGCAGCATGAAGCACCTCGCAGAGCTGCTGGCTTTCCTGCAGATTATTACTCTTGTTTAACCTCCAGTTGTTTCGGTTAAAACAACATCACATTGTCTAAAAAAATACAAGATTTAGAGTTGTGCATCTTCTTTATTAGTTTTTTATTTAAAAAACATGCACCTAAGACTATGTCTGTAATGGAAAGTGTCAAATAAGGAATTTATGCACACAATTTAGCAGTTACTTCAACACATTTTAAGAAACTCCGTGCAGTCTTCGAGGCTGTAATGCACTCTCAATGAGTATATGTGTAAATAGTGAGTTGAATGGCTGCAAATCTGTCTTTACTGGTGGTACTTTTCAGATATTGTGTAGCTAGCCGATTACCTCCCGGCCCTTCTTTATGAGTTTCATCTCCTTTTGGTCATTGTGGAGCGCAGTAATACCTCCAGAAGAAAATTTACGCCCACATTAAGAAGATGTGTTGGGCTCCAGTCTGGCGTTTTTCCGTGATGCCGAGCGCTATAATATCATTGATGCTCTCTAAGGGCCGTATGTCACATGACAGCAGTTATTGTGCTGCTATTGACCCTAATCAAATTAGTTATAGCCGGCTGCTTCAATTTTTAAAATGGACAAGGAATCAAAGTGAGCAAAGTGGGAACAATATCACACATTATCGGGCACGCTGTGTTCATGCGTTAGTCGAGGAGAATGTGAGGTGGGGGCACATCTAAATTAATAAAATTCCTGTGTCACCTCTCCAGATGGTGTTTATGTAATTTAAGACCTTGACAAATGTAATGGATATTTGTTTCTCTTCCCTTCCCTCGCCTCTTTTGTTGTCCTGTCTATAGTCGAGGTTAAATGAATTGGTTGTCTGCACAGTTTATAGTCTTTCATCAATTAAAAGTACTGCTAGCCTGCCGCCTGATTGTTTAATTTGCACAAGGTACACATTTATTATCTATTTTCTTCATTCGGGGGATTAAGTGGCCTTTTTTCACATGGCTGTGTATTGAATTAGGGAATGATTAGTCACAATGCGTTGATGGTGGAGAAAAGCGAGATGATGAAAGAGAATTTGTGGGAGGAAGAACGATGAATCCTCACATTAAAAAAAAAAAAAAAAGTATATCTAGACTTTTATGGTCGGCTCGTGTTTAACAAAAAAGACCTCCTGTTGGTCCGACTACCACCAAAAAGATAATAGATTGCTGCCCCTGAGGAGAGCGTGCAACACAAAACGCTGTTTTCAAGAAAAATCTTTCCTCCATACTGACATAGAAATGGCAAAAAAGAGGGAATATGGACAAGCAAAGCAACATGGGAAAAAGAAACAGAGGATGCAGATAATTCAGTTCCTCAAACAAAAACATGACTCGACTGAAATCCAGCTGGGATTTTATTTCATTTATGTTAAGTTTTCAATTCAAAAAGGACAAAATACTCGCATTCCTCTCGTTCATTTGGCTCATATTTTGTCCTCCTTGACTTGAAAACTTGAGACGTGTCACCTTTTCTATAGTTTCAGAGCAGGACGTTAATGACAGGTCCTTATTAAAGAGCTGGTCAGCGAGATGCCTCCATTTAGAAGTTTATTATTAATCAAAAACAGAAATATAGTCATTTCCCCATGTCACTTTTTCGAAAACCCCACCGAGCACTTAAGAACCACATGAGTTTGGGGCTCTAATAGATTTTTTTAAAGTGCTCTATTCTGTCCCTCTAATGGAGTAACTGATAAAAAAAGCCTCAGTCCCAGTCTGATAGATTCATTCGGCAGTGGGTCTCTGAACTGTGCGGTGCGCTGTGGGTAAATGAAATCAACTGGCAGAGCGTATTATGGTCATATGAGTCTGCTGCCTTCAATCTATATACTCAGTAATAATGGAATGCCCCTGACAGTTGAGAGCAAAGAGAGGACATCTGGCAGAAACTGTGAGTTGTTTTAACCCGAAAATATTGGCACTGCAGATGTGAGGTTTGCTTTATCAGGCGGAGTCCGCAGATCTTCGCGTTAAGTTCTGCTCACAGGGGGACTCAAATCACTTGCCAACACAATGTACAGCTGTTTTAAGGAGGCACAGAGATTGTCCATGATGAGAAGAGATTTGGCAATGTGTTTCACTTTACAGAGATTATTTTAAT
Organism: Ctenochaetus hawaiiensis; assembly: GCA_029783645.1. Lineage (NCBI taxonomy): Eukaryota > Metazoa > Chordata > Actinopteri > Acanthuriformes > Acanthuridae > Ctenochaetus > Ctenochaetus hawaiiensis. Next base: position 23,312,677 of record JAPZDY010000006.1, on the reverse strand, counting down.
TTATTTTAATGAAGTAAAAAGGTGGTTGGAGAGTTGAGGGCTCAGTTGAAGCTTCTTGTGAAACTAATAAGAGCTCTGAAAAGCTAGTGAGTGGACTTGGAATTAAAATTATTTGGTCACAAGGAGAAGATAATCTTTAATGCTCAAGAATTTAAGAATGTAAATGAAGAATTAGCAGTTAGAGTTAACAGAAAGCACACTTTTAGTCCCGTTTGTGAACTTCTGGCCATCACTTGTACTAGATATGATAATATTACACTTGACAAATTACAAACTGGCATCTGGAACATGAAAGAATGACCAATATTTATTTAAATTGGTAAGACTGGATAATGAAACCAGTTTATATTGGTGTAAAACTAAATGCACCTGAATTGTAAGTAATAATTTCTCATTGCACAATAAAGACTAATGTCCCCTGTGACATTTAAACTATTATATACTATACCATTATATAATAATTACTGATGCATTCACGTGCAATTATGTTTTGCTGTTGTAGTTGGTTGAGGCGGCGCTAGAGCTACAACTAGTCATGACAGATTTTTCATTGTGGATTAATTTTCTGACGTTTTTTCCTGATAAAACAGTTGGATTTTTGGTTTGTAAAAATTCAATAATTAAGAATGAATTTAATCATAGTTCCTTAAAGTCTAAAGTT
>JAPZDY010000006.1:23272926-23309331 GCA_029783645.1 Ctenochaetus hawaiiensis | reverse complement strand
TCCATGCTTAGGAAAATTAGTTCAGAGTGCACATGCTTAGTTTGGTCTCTTTCTCACATTGAGATGAGAAAATTGATTCAATCTCATGTTTGGGTATTAAATACAGAGCAGGAGTTAGGAGCTTAGCTTAGCTTAGCTTAGCATACGGATCAGAAACCGAGGGGAACATCTTACCAGTCTCTGCAAAAAGTTTCAGTATACTGATAAAAAACATGGGAATTATTTAATACTTCCCTAAATATTGATAGATTCTTGAGCAAAGTGCTTCATTCTTGACCTTGTGCAAAAAAAAATCATTTCAAAACAAGATTCACTTACTAGCTTTCTCACAGTCTTCATAAGCTTCAGGTTTTATTAGAAATCTATCTTATGAGTGAATTTTACTGTGTGTGGATACATGTTGTGACCTCAGAGATGAATTCTTATTTGTCACACGATGGAAACATTCAGATTTAACTGAAAAACTTTTCAAAATGAACAAATAAAAGGTTACAGAAACTTGGATGTTTTAACTCTTTGCTAAAGGAGCAGGCATGTGAATACGTTTGTCATCGTGGCATGAAAAATAACATACAGTAATAAATCGCTTGCATTGATCAAAATAGGAGAGAATCATGTATATTATGTAATTATTATATCCTATTTAAATGCTGTTTAACAATATTACATTTATACACATATTAGATACCTGAGGCCGCATGTACGGGAACAAGAACGTCACTTTCAAACACATAACGAGCCAATGAGATGCGGCTGTGTTCTTCAGTATATCTCATGTGTTTTACTCAAAAGAAAAGAGAGAAACAATCATGGCTGCTAGTGATGGAGACAGAAAACAAACGCACACAGGGGGGAAGAGCCCATGTGGCTGAAGCCGCCCTCCTCACATGGACTGAGGATGTCTGGTCATGTTAAAGCCCCTTTGAGCGGGTCTTTGGTAAAGGAAAAGCTCCCCCTGTATATGGAGTGATTCAAGGCTGTGTGGGGGGGATAAGGGCGCACACACACACACACACACACTCTCACACACACACATAGATAAACAGGCTGTGTGAGGGTGATACTGTACCTTGATTGGCTTCGGGGTAGGAGGTGGTGGAGGTGATGGTGGTGGTGGTGGTGGTGGCTGTGGTGGGTATAGGGGTAGTGGTGGGAGCATCTGGATGAGAGGACAAATACATGACAAACACAAAGGGGGGAAACAAATGAGTACAAAAGCCATGAGGATAAAGTAAAGTCACTGTGAAGCGATGGCGTCGCTGTCTGATACATGACCAACAGCTCTGTGTGTGTGTGTGTGTGTGTGTAGAAAACCACTGATGTATTTGCAATGGCGATGCATTAAAATATCGTACACACAAACGATGACACCGCAACACTTAAACTCCGGTCTCACACCGACAGAGCTGATCAAAGCTCTTGTTAGGAACTCTTTTCCTTTATGCAGACGCGCAGGCCGTACACCATGACATGAAGCCCTGACAATGCGGCGCGTGTGCACGGTTGTTAGAAGTGATTAAAACGTCTAATGAGTAACACATGCTGGTGTTGTACTTATGGTGTCATTGTTATGCAGTCAGCTGTCTTGACAAACAAACGTGCCTGTGCATTCTTAATATCTCAGAGGAAAAAGAAAAGACAAAGTTGATGAGGATCCTGGCAATGAAGGGAAAAAAAAACAAAACTTGATGTATAAACTCACATATAAAACAGATGGAGGGAAATAAATATACGGACAAAAAAATAACAAATGAGCAGCATGAATTGGGGGTTGTTGAGTACACACACTCTGACCAGAGAGCATTTTTTTCCTCCCACAGCTTTTCCCTTTTTACTTCATTAGCCGGGTTAGACTCCCCACACTGACAATGACCAGGGGGAGATATCAAAAGTGACATTTTCCCTGTTGAAGTGGCTCGGCTGCCCTGATATGAAGCCACTGACAGCACTGTTCAGTTAGAGACCTCCAGTGTTGCTATGATTGCCTGGGAATGGACTGAAAAAAAAAACCTGTTGGGGTTATTAAAGTGTTATTAAAAGGCAGGAAAAATGAGTAGTTCGTAGCCGTCGATAAGGAGGAAGGACAGTCTTCGCTTAGTGGAATAAAAGTGTTATAAGAAGGTGAGGAAATGAAATGTGTAAAGGACAGAAAGGAAGGGGAGGAGATGGGAGTCAAGAACACAGAAGAGGAGCTTCTTTAAAGGCCACAAGGACTGTTTTCATTCATGTCGTTGCCTTTTATGTGACGGCGCATGGTAGGACTCTGTATCGGCTTTGTTGCAGGTTTTAAAAGACGGCCGTAAACCAGAACAAGCTGCAGCTGTGGTGCTTTATTTAATGCAGGTGGCGCGAGTGACAAAATGGTCGCCACTTTTATTTCCTTCACTAAAACTGCTGCTGCATGAACTTCTCTTGCCTCAGGCTTTGGTTCAGTACATAAGGACCTGTAGGAAAATATATCGACATAAGACACATAAACAAGCTAATTTACAATATACCAGATGAAATTAAATGCTTTTTTTTTGCACAGCTTATTTCTAACTAATTCCAAATGTGCTACTCATTTGTCTATATCTTTGCAATTTCCAACAAAATCTATGCACAGACTGGAACCAATAATGACTTTATCCTACTGACAAATGTTTTCTATGTAGCTTGTGTATAACAGTGATTGATAAGTTTGTGGCCTGAGGTAGAAAAAGATGAGTTATACGGCTCTTGTTTCAAACAACTGCAGTTCAACTTTTTGAGTGTTTGTGCAGAAAGTTTGAAGTTAATACCTATTTTTGTTTTTCTGTATTTCTGCATTGCACAGTCTCAGAAAACTGACAATATCGGCCTTTGTGCAATCATCTGCTACCTCCATCTCAAGGGCTGATTCATGGAGGTCCACGAGGACATGAGGGCAACACAAAGGGACGGGAACCAATATGAATATAATCTTTTTAATGTGTTTTATATTGTGCAGAAAATTATTGGTTTCAAAAATTGACAGTTACTGATAAAGGGGCACAATGTGAACACCATGAGCCGCATCATTTCCTCCAAAAGCGGCATGGCTACTTTTCTGCATTAAAGGTCAAGCACTACATTTATTGTTATTGTACAACAGTGCTTCTTATTGCTTTAAATGAAGGTGTATTTACTAAAAGATCATGGCAAATTGAAAAATGTATAAATCTCAAAGTTCTATGATAGATAATAAAAGTTATCCCGCTGTTTGTAATGTCTTCCCTGAGGGCACAGAGGTTGTTTATCATATGAAAGTAGTCTTCCCTGAGGGCAGAAGTTGCTCATAGTTACTGCACAAATGTGTTCATGGTTGTTAGTTTAGAAAATCTTTTTTTTTTTTTTTTTTTTGCACTTGAAGAAAAACTGTATCGTGTATTGCAAGTACACGTACAGAGTGAACTGCGTAGCCCCTCCAAACTCCGCCTGAGGCAAATTTAAAAATGCAAATTAAGGCCTTAAGGTGATCTGGATCAGTATTCACACTCCGCTGATGTACGATATGTTTTAATCTATCGACAGCTCCGTTCTTTTAAAGACAACCTTGACAACACAAAAGGCTGCGCGGACCGATGCGCACACAAAAGGCGGCGATGAGATGATCTATTGGAAGTCTGCTGGCAGATGAAGCTCGAGCTGATGAGTTTCACACATGCTTGAGAGCCACAAGGCTCCAGCTCGGGGGTGGTTGCTGTCTAATTGGTTTTATCCCATCATGAACTGTGAGGGTCCAGCAGATGTTTGGGATCATCAGTGTCAACAACTCATTAAAAAACTTGGCAGTAAAAATATTAAGTACAAAAAAAAAAAAGCAAATGAAGATCAAAAGGAAAGACTGGTGCAATTGTCTGAATGCACACTACATCTCCCTTTTTTTTCCGAGGCTAGCTGGTGCAATGTATCAAAGAACACTGGAGCTCATTGACTTTCAAATGTGACAGGCAGAATGTGTTTTTCCTCCCGCTGAGTCACCGGGCCTTGTTTACTGATGAGACTTATGAATCAGTGTTTCTGGTCTGAACGAATGGAGCAGGACCGCAGGAAGCTGTGAGACACAGTCTGACAGAAATCATTCCTGCTAAAGCCGGCGAGTTAAAGAACGCCACGTGAGCGCCGGATGAGAGGAACACTCCGCATTTGCACGTTGGGAGTAATAAAAACCCAAATGATGTGAAACCTGAAAAGAAAAACTAGCTCCAGCTAAGAATAATTAATGGTATGTAGGAAAAATTTTAAAAAGTATTAAGATTTTTTTTCCATTTATTTCAGTTGTTCTTGTTCCCTGCACAATCTGAAACCACTGAAGCCTCCACACTGCTGCTGTGTTTCACGGTTTTACATATAAACCTTGACACTGAGTCAAGTTACATTTATAAATGCCGATATGGTGAAAGAGCGTAAAAAATTGTCTGTGTTTCTTTGACCTCCTGCTTTTGACTTCATCTTCCCAGAGAGAAGAACAGACGACTTAACAAAAGGAATAGGAAACAATAATCTAACAAATCCTTCAAATAATTAAATTTTTAACATTAGAATTTGAAATAATTTTGATGTATTTATGTTAAAAGAGTAAAATGAAGTTGACCTTGTGTGCATATGAGAACTTTAAATGGCCTGTGAGACCTGACTGGAGAGGCTCCCTTCACAAACTGTAAAATGATGGAAATGAATGAATGAATTTTCCTTAAAAATGAAGCCAAAGGTCACATGACAGGAATGGGACGCAGGCCGCACTAAAAAAAAAAAAAGGGGAACCCGTCAAAAGCATTTTAATCAAAGACGGTTTCTGTCATTTTAGCGCAGTTCTTTTCAAGCTAGTTTGTGTTTAAATGTTCACTTTTTTTTAAATCACTTTGGTTTTTTATGAGTTATTTGATGCCACCAGTGCAACATGTCGACATCTGGCAGACATTTTTGGAAGCATTCTCCATCTTTAATTACAGTTATTGGCAAAGGCAAAAGATTTGAAGTGGACAGGCGATCTGACGGATACTGAAGGGTTTCTTTCTTCAAAGCTGAGCTATTTTTAGATATTTACAAGTTGGAAATAAAGCTTTCATAAAAAAAAAACAAGGAAGTTTATGTGTGTTGGTATTGATTTTTTGGCTATTAATACATGAGGGTAATATTGAGTACAATCACTGGATATCTACCTGCCTGTATCGTCCACATAAACAGTGAACATGGGACCAGTATGACGTCTTACATAGTAAACAGCTAAGAAATATCTAAAATATAAGTGTTTTAAAACTCTTTTTCAGAGGCATAACACATGCAAAACAAACCTCTTTGCAAATTTGTTTTGGAAGTGATGGAATTACACTTCCTCCTCATTACATTTTACTCCAGCAATTTTCACTTTTCACTTCGACTCGAGAGTAATTTCGGCAAACTAAGAGCACTTGCAGCTTGAATGGGATGTTTTGGTAGTCTCTGCACCTCTGGAAGACATGTTGGATGCCACTTAGAGAGCTAACAGCGACTTGTGGTGAAAACTCCCGTCTGCTTTAATGGAGAAGAAGTGCAAAGTAAGTAGAAAGACGAAGGAGGGCAACAGGGTCACTAAACATGGTGCTTGTGTGCAATAAAGGCCAGCGCTGGTTAAGGAGCAGGGAGGAGGAGAGCTCAGTTATTGGGGAAGCGGCAGCCTGTAAACAACATAAAACCCCTCGGCGCTGGGTCTCGCTCGGCTGCGAGAGGAAAACCCTGATTGTTGTGTTTTCTTACCCTGTGAAGTAAGAGCAGCAGTGAGAGTTAGAGCAGTTCGGACTGCATTCTTCTTGCTGTTAACATTGTTAGTGTCAGCCAGTCTCACAGTGCTCTCCATCACTTAGGGTTACAATACTCGGGAATCTGATGTATTAGAGGAGAAGCTGCCCATGGCTGCGTTTGTACTGGCTGTCAAGCAGAAGGAGTTGCTGGGGGTGGAGGCGCCATGCAGCCTTATCATTCAATCACAAAGCTCTAATGTGCAATTTGGAATCTTGTGTTGATATTGTGGCGAGTTTTTTTTTTTTTTTACTTGAGAGATGTGGAAAAAACACTTGCGTTTGGGGCTTTGTGGTGTTTTCAAGCTCAAACATAGTACATTTTTTTGAGGCTGCTGGAGGGACTTATTTGTCATTATTAGAGTCGGCCCCCTCCTCACTCGCTGCTGTTGAACAACATGCATCTTTCTGAAATAGCCTGAAACTATGATGGTTAACTTTTTAGGATATAAATCGACTTGTCTGTATTTTTTTTCTTTATATGAAACTGTTTAATTCAGCTTTTCTTCCCCAGAAAAAACAGCCATGCAGGTCATTTTTGCAAGCAGCCTATCACGAACCATGTCTAACACCCCTTGTTGCCATAGTAATTATGACTGGAGTGAAGGAGGAAGTCAGATGACGCAGAATAAAAAGCAAGAAATCCCACACATGCAGGATGCTGGGTGTTTGTTTGGTCAAACAAACGCAGAATATGATCCAGAAGGTGAAGTAACTGTGTACAAAATGGATTGAGCTTAAATCAGGTATGAAACAATACATTTTTTAGCCAAAAATATGATCTTGTTCTACAACTAACCAAGTAGATTTGTTTCCTAAACCTAATCAAACTTTCTAACAGTGATATCTGTCATTTTTGGAGTCACTGCTATTGACCTTGTTAAAGATAGTGTAAGATTGCATGCAGCTTGATTCATTTGGACCAAGGAAAAGATTCCTTATCTTTCTTTAGCTCTAGTATAGTAAGTGTTTCACAAACTCAAACATATGGACTGACAGGTAAGTTGTTGTTCGTACAGATTTGTAAACTGCAGTCTTGCAAAATAAGAAATTCAAAGACTGACAGCAGAAAATCTGACATTTTCTGCTTCCTATGTGTATATTTATGTACACGTTACTGTTATATTGTGCAAATTTAGGCTGTATATTACTTGTGCAGATTCGGAGATTAACAGTTTACAGTAATTTATCAGCATATTATTCTCTTTATCTACCATCATAACATCCTGTAGTTGGTCAGTTTTGCTTTCACAGCTTAAACAAACTGCAGCAGACTCGGCTCAGAAGCAGAACAACAATTTAAACAACCTTGTTTAGTCCAAACCGGAGTTCGATCGACAGCTTTCACATAGGCCCAAATGAGCGGAGCTACACTGGCAAACGAGCACCTAAAAACTAAACCTCTAAGTCACATGACTACCCTGATATGTTACAAAAATCCAGCTGCTTCATATCAGCACATGCACATGCTAACATCCCTGCTGCTTGTCTGATCTCTTTTTAGGGAGTGCAAGTGAGTATCTGCATACACGCCGTCTTCCTATCTTCTCTTTAGGTTTTAGGTAAATGGCCGACTGCAGAGGTGCATGCATGCTGTTTGTGGTGGAAAAAGCGGCAGGGTGTGTGTGAGTGTGTGTATGGTGGTGGCAGGGAGTCTGAACCATAATATGAGAATCAGTTTCTAACAGCTCAGCCGCAACATCCTGTCTTCCCATTAGCAAGGCGAAAGTTCAGCATGATTTGCTGTTGAATTACAGTAGACATTAGTAGCGTGGGGGCCATGGACACATCAAAGTCATCAAAAGACCGGCTCTAAAAGGATGGAGGCCTTCTGTGGTCTTAATGGTGGCTGTTCTTTTTTGGTGCAAGGCTTTTAGTTGCCCGCGTGTTGCATTACCGTGTTTGTCTTTCTCTTACCGTGTGGGGGGGCTGGCAGGGTGGGTGGATGAGAGAGGGACGACTTGCAGCACTCACCATGGGGTTTTGTTGTTAAGGCCCGGGGAGAGAAATGTAAAAAAAAAAAAAAAAAAAAAGCCCTGCTACAACTACAGCGTCAAAAAACTCATGCATCATGCAAAGCTGTGTCTAATGGTTCGCACAAAGCAAAGACATGGCTTAAAGAAAAATGGCTGCTCTTACTGATGTACGCTTTTTTTTATGTGTGCTGTAGCTGATCTAATAACATCTGCACATGTAAACACACACACACACACACACACACATATATATTTATATATTCTGGTCTCACTAGCCTCAAATGATCACCTTTATTATTCCGGACAGAGTGTAACAGTGTCAAGATTTAAAGGGATCTATTTGTGGAATTTGATAGAAATGGAACATAATGTGTAAAAGAAGGTTTTCCTTTGTGTTTAATCATCTGAAATATAATAGCTGTATTTTTGTTACTGTAGAATAAGCTCTTTGTATTGATACAGTTCTTAAGTCTGGCTCTAAAGAGGTTCTTCTGCACTTTTTCAGAGTTTCTAGGTCCCCGTTGTTTAAAAAGGCTTGGAAGAGGATGGAGAACGGAGGGTAATTCAACTTGTTTGCACAAAATCCTTCAGAGTTGACCTTTAAAACTCACATCTGATTTAAATAAACCACTCACACTCACAAAATATCTTTAAAATCCTTACTACAGTTAAATCAAAATACTCAAACTAAAAATAAAGGCTGTTTATGCTTTTCCTTAGTCTTGAACTACTTCTGATTCTGATACATTAAATCCAAACGCATAAATCCTTAAAGAAGTCCACAGGAAAAAAACGTCCTCAGTGCAAATTTCTGGTTCTTATAAAGATAAACACACAAAGAGACACTGCGCTGTTAGAACAGACTAACAGCTCTAATATAGCAGGTGGCAGTAAGCTGTTTCCTGCTTTTCAGCCGTACCTCTGTTGTTTTATTGCACTCATTATTAGCACAGCAACTCTCTCTGCTGTAAATAACATCTATTCAGCTGGGTGTCCGTCAGGCATTGAGAGTCCCTTTTCCTTCCCTACATATAAAAAGAAGCCTTTTCACTCCGCTAATTCCTTCTGACAATAGCAGCCAAATAATTTCTCTGCAGGCTCAGGGTCTACCAGAAGTGATAGTGGAGTAATTTTGGCCGGGGAAAATGAGCGTATTAGAGAGTAATGCCCTGCTCAGGGAGAAAATGTTATTGGTATCAACAGCATAAAAGCATGAGCGAATAACATGGAGGATGAGAGGAGGATTCTACATCAACAGGAAGTCAGAGAAATAAAGAAATCTGGCAGAAGTGGGTGGAAGCAGTCGACAAAACATATACACCACACTCGTCTATTGATCTTTTTTTGGCCGCAATGCCCCACGCTGAAAAAAAATACAAAAAAATCAAGCTGCTTCTGCTGATTGAGAGCAGTTAGCAGTACATTTTTATGATATTTTTCCCTCTAATTAAGTGTCTAAGGACAGAGGGAATCGTAGCTGTACATAGTTTTGCATTTTTAGGCAATACTTGGTCTTTGAATCTGTATATTAAAAGTTAAAATAAGATCTTTAGTGGCGCTGATGTAGTCAGGTTTACTTTCAGAGGTAAGCCAGAGTGTCTGCACTGCTGCACTGTGATTTTTTTATCCCATCTCGAACTACCTTCCCCTTGAGGAAACAGTAAAACTAGTTAAAAACCTTGCATAGGTCAGCAGGGATATAAGAAATGCTGAGGCCATGAGCCCACGCTGCTAATCCAACTTTCCACAGCTCATTCTGATGAGCCAACACAAAAAATGATGAGGTAATTCTAATTATTTTAATATTTTCGAACTTGGTTTCAATATTCTATTTAATTTTTTGGTTGTATTTTCTAAAAATGTGTTTTTCCTACGAGTCTAAGTATTTTTTCAAGGCCTTCTCCACACCGCTGGGATAAAAGTCTGACAAAAAAAACACACACCAACCCTCCATTATGTTCAGATCTAATCATTTGGGCCTGAAAGAATCTTCAAAATCTGTTTTTTTTTAAACGTGTTTGTAAGTGCAGAACGTAATGAACTCCTCTTCAGGTCATTAAAATAGCCAAACAAAACAGAGAGAGAAACAATACTGAGGACACGACCTCAGTGTTCTTTGGTGGTGAAAATAGCGCATTGTTAAAAAAAATAAAAAAATAAAAAAATAACGCTCAAAGAGCTGCTCTGTTGTGGGTGTTTTGCCACAGGCACTGGTGAAAAAGATGAAATATAATCCAGTTTGAGTAATAGTAATAATGAGTTTGCAGGCTTAAAGGCAAAAACAGTTTGTCTTTAGTTTTTTGCGTTTGTGTCAGTCTCGATTCAGCCTCGGGATCCCACGTTTTTGGATTTAGGTGCAGGGCAGAAAGTCAAGTGAACAAAGTGGACGAGCGAAGCGAGGAGCTTTTGCTATTTGCCACATCTGCAGTGCAGCTGGAGACGAGGAGGGTTTAAGAGTGAACTGCACATGTATCAAGACTTAACTCTTAATTACAAGTCAGCCCGCATACCTCTGATCACGCTAATGATGCCTTTAGTATGCTACAGGTGTTAGCAATAAGCATCAGCTCCAACCACTCACCAGTCATTAGTCTACATATGAATGATTCATGTGTTTATGTTCATGGGACGATCTGACAGAAGCTGGAAGAAAACATGGTGTTAAACACAGTGACTGTGAAGAAAAGTTGGATACTTTGTTCAGTCTGTAAAAAAGGAATTAAGATTAAATGCATCATGTCTTCTTTTCACACTACAGTCAGATTAAAGACACCAACAATTGGACTTATGCTACAAGTAAGAAATCTGTATTTGATGCTATTTTATGCTTAAAAGTATAAGACCTGATATTGAAAAGTGTTAGGAAAGGAACAAAACTAGCAAGAAAAGCATAGAAATACAGGTAGAAAGTGTGAGTTAAGTGTTGGGGGGTCAGTGTCAGATCTACGTACCATAGACGTAGAGGATGTAGTCATCGAAAGACTCCCCCACCGAGTTGGAGGCCATACAGCGGTAGGTCCCATTGTAGGACTTGTTTAGGTTTTCGATGTAAAGATCGGCGCCGGTGATGACGGCGTGAGACGGCACATCGTCATCCACCTTGACCCAGTTCACCCGCTGTGGCCTGAAAGGAAGACAACACAGCACCAGTGAGTATCCCATGAAATACATATACATTTTTATTGAAACGATGTGAGTACAAGAGGAAGATAATATGATCCTTTTAGCATCAAAACCTAAAGTTTAAAGTCTAAAGCAATGTTAGCTGTTCTACAAGGGCTGAAATGTCCAAAACACCCCAAAAGTACATTCATGTATAAAGCTAATTTGCCCAAAATTACAAGGTTTTAAGTCAAAATCTACATAAAATTGTCCTGCTACGTTGGTTGTGGCTCTGAAAATATTATCACAGGGTTGGTTGTTCGATCTCCAGCTCCTCCTCCTGACAAGCGCCTTACATGGCAGCTTGAATGTTTGTGTGTGAATGAGATGCAACTTTTCTTTGAATAAAAGTGCTTTCAAACACTAAGAACTAATAAAAATGCACAATTACCTTTTATTTTTACCAAATTTGAGTGACACGCCTTGTCACTGAGCATCTCCTGCTTCTTTTTTTTATTCCTGTCGAACATCCGTCAACCATTTAATTCACGTTTTTCCTTTTCCCTCACTAATCTGAATTTTCACATCCTTGCCAGCAACAGAGCGCTGTTGCTTTGTTATTGGTCTTTCATAAAACACAAATTTGGGACTTTTTGACGTGCCCCACATTTTTCCCCCAATTATTTGCGATAACTCACCCGGAGGGACCCAACCCAGATTGAGAACAACTTCCATAATGTCTGTAAATGAACAAATTTTCGAGCATTTTAGCTTACAGTTATCTTGTGAATGACGTTAATGAGTCAAATCCCATGGCCATCTTGTCAATGCTCCATATAAAATCCTGAAATCTAACCAAAAGTGTTCATCTTTGATCCCTTTTTAATTTCATTATACTATAAATTTCAGCCTGCAGAGGCTTTACACTTCCTTTTTAAAAAGAAATAGCTGATCCATCACACTTTGCATTGATATCTCTTCATATTTTTGTTGGCTTTTTTCTCTTCTCTTGCTCTTTCTCTGTGCTTTAAATCCAGCAGAGTTTCAACATCTTGTTTCTTTGTTTCCTTTTATAATGAAACTATAAATTTTTACAAGTTCAAGCTTGTTTGTGACTCCACTTTGCTGTCTTTTTTTCGGAGCGGGGGTCATAACTCTCACACAACACTCTCAGGCTCAGCAATTAAACACCTTTTTAATGTAATAAAAGACTCTATTATCCTTGTCAACATGTCATGTTTGCCAATTTTTAATTTAAGTTTGAGCTTCTCTTTTTATGTTACACAAGGTCTTTTATCATACAGCTCAAATCTTGAAGCCAGATCCAGAAAACACAAAGAAGAGCTGCAAAGTGCTATAATCATTAACGCCTCTAATGCCATACAATCACTAATAAAAAGGGGCTTATTCCCCCAAATAAAGTATGATATATTTCTGAGTCTCCTATACTGCAAAACAACCTTCCCCTCATTTGTCTACTCTTCACCAAAGATTAAAAATTCCCGTCTTTTTAAAAAAAATTACATTTCCTAGCAACTGTTTACCAGAAAAAGGGCTAATCAAAGAGAGTCTGAACATGAAAAAACAAGACATATTAAAATGACATTCCTCCCTTTGTGTACAGCAAACAATAACTGTGTAGCAGCTTTGTCTTCAAATTGCAGGCTTTCCACGCTCGTATACTTATGAGTGTCGCTGTGTAGGTGGCCGCCTACCAAGCGTCTGTATTTGTTCTCTTTTCTACCTTGACTGAGGTTTATAGCCGGGTGACACATTCCATTTTTATGACAATGAGCTCAGAGCACTCAAAGCCACCAAGGGTGAAGAGAAAAGAGAAAGACAAAACACCTCTATTTTGCCGCCGCAACTTCCAATGGCCACTGTCAGCTACTGTTATTTCCCCTGAGCGTGTGCTGACGGTCTCTCTTGTTGCATTTTTTTGTTGTTGTTGTGGTGGTGTTTTAACTTGTTTCCCCCCCTATTTGAAAACATCTGGCGTTGTGGGAGCAAGCAAATGGAAGAGAGGAGGAAAAAGAAAAAAAAAAAAGAAAAGATGAGGCGAAAAAAAACCCAGGTAAAAGAAAAAATATGAAAAAGACGGTTGGAGCTCAATAGCAAACAAAACAAACAAACCACAAGTGCATTTAATGGCTGTGGCAGACAACTTGAAACAGAGGAGCGCCGTGTCTTTTACAAGTGCTTCTTCAGATGAAATGAAATGTAAAATAAATATATAAATATACGAGTCTTTTTGCAAAGATTGGAGAGAGGGACATGACCTAGAAAGTTTAGTTTCTATAGGTGGATGGGAGGTTGAGTGAAGGGAAAAAAGTGCATCTGGAGAAGGAAGATAGACAGAGATAGACGCATGAAGTAAGATGGAGCTGCAAGGAGAGAGGAAGGGCAGGCGTGTTGAATACAAATGGCTGCCTGCAGCCACGGCCCCCTGTGCTATCTGCTGGTAATGACTGCACAACTCTCAACAGCTCTAATGAAAATGACTTCCAATTCCCGCCTCACTGTATTGATTGTGTTTTCATCTTTATAAAATGAATACGGGTATTGAGCTTGTCTCTATGCCAAGTATGAAAACTGCGGGGGGTTGGTGGGGAGAGGCAGTCTGAAGTACAGAGTGTTGGATCTGTGTGTGTGTCGGTGTGTGTGTGTGTGTGTGTTCGTACTTCTACCCTTCACTAAATCATAGAGAGTTTTAGACTCTCAGAATGAGAATATGTAAGTGAGGAGAGTTTGATTGATCCTGGCTTTGATTCAGGGTTGAGGTTGGATTCCAGACAAGAACTAAATTTGGGGGAAAGTCTAAGGCCAAGTCAAAGTCCTGCTTTGGTCCAGTTCTGAAAAGCCATAATCTGCATCGGCAAAGCTCATTACCTCAATTGACCCATTAATGTGAGGTCTGTGACTCCACCTACGATTAAATGGAAGTGCAGGCTGCAAAGGCAAGTGATGCACTATGAAGCACCCAAGAGTCGAGGTATATAAATAAAAGATAAAAATACATACAAAGTTTGGAGTTTAAGGAGTTTTAGAGAATATAACTTCTTAAAATAAGCATGTTTTGGCAGACTAAAGGTTGCAGGGTCATACTGATGCCAAACTCAGAAGGGTGGTGTCTCTGAACTAGTTAATAGGCTTCAACAAGGTAGAGGGAAACTGAACCAGAACATACTGTGGAAAAGATAATGAAGGCATGATGTTCTGGAGATAAAATAGACTGATAAAACAAAGTTTGTTTCACCTACTGAAACACAACCTACATATACAGGATACACCTTTTTGAACTGAACATCTGCTTGGAGAAGTTGGGGGCCGAGTTCGCTGGATTGAATAAGCAGCTCCAGAGGAAGTTTCAAGAGAGTTTTCCTGGTCTGGGAAGCAAGAAGGTCAGCAGGCTGCTGGTGAGTCACCCCTCCAGGTAGACAAGGTTATATTCACACAAGATTAGGTCACATTTTTATGTCTAATGGTGCAGGCAGGGAGAAAGACTCGCTAGCTTAAGACTCAGGAGTTATCACGAGTCAAGGTTAGCATATCAATCCACAATTCCCACAGTACTCATTGTGGGCTGTGGATGTAAAAGCATGACTGTACTAATATTGTCATGCTTAATGTTCGCTTGTGCTTCTGACTGCTTTCACAAACCATGTTTGCAGAATTTCAAATACCTTTAACCTCTGTCGGCTCGAGAGGTGGCTCTGAAAAGCTCCTCCACAGAGGACAGCAGCTGCATTCAACTCTAACTTTGTACCACTGGAATCCACAATACGTAACAGTTACAATGGATTACAACTGCAACCAAGTTTCAAGGACGGAAAGACTTCACAATACATATATTAAAACTTTTCCACCCACAAAGGCAACACAATCAACTACTTCTCTGTTTATTTATACGCTCAAAATGCTCCTGGCAAGCACATTTTGCTATAAAATGGTACGGTGTGTTTGTCACTGATGCAACAGGCTGTCTTTGTCTGTCATCTGCAACTAAACTTGCCACCATTAGTCAGCAACAGACATAAACACCCCATTGTGTCGTGGATAAAAGAAGCTGTGCAGGTAACTATAGTCTGGCAATCATGTGCTGTAAAGAGAGGTTTGAAAAGTTTCAATACATGTTTTAATGCTTTTCTTCTCAATGAAACTGGTTTACCTTTCTGCAATTCATTGCAGCTGTTGTAAATCCAAGCTTATTACGGCTGTCTTCCTCTGCCAGAAAGAAAGCTATAAACTTTTCAGAGCCACCTATCAAGTCTTTGGATGAGCGTTTAGTGCCAAAAAATATGGGTTTTTAATGGAGTAGGACTCCTGCTTTAAAGTTGTCCTCACTTGCACACAGAAAGACCCACAGGATTGCCACACCTATGAACTGGCTGCATTTCTGTTTCTAATGCAACATTTATGACTCCGACAATTTGGTTCTGTTCAAATTTGAGCTGCCATGTCAACAAACTAATATGATTGATACCAACAGCACCAGCTGTATTGATATTTAGATGGTTTTGGAGCTCTCTTGCCCGATG
The DNA here is from genome assembly GCA_029783645.1 of Ctenochaetus hawaiiensis. Lineage (NCBI taxonomy): Eukaryota > Metazoa > Chordata > Actinopteri > Acanthuriformes > Acanthuridae > Ctenochaetus > Ctenochaetus hawaiiensis. The sequence continues at coordinate 23,293,938 of JAPZDY010000006.1, read as the reverse complement.
CCTGAAGCTCTCATTACTTTACTCACCCCTCAGTGCCCTAATGGATTAGTTTGCACTCCATTACATCTCACATCACACAGACCTGTCATCTAAACCAAATAACACCTTGTTTTACAGATGGTACATGTGGAATAACAGCATAATGAGTGACAAACAAGAGCTTTTTGACGCTAAGGCCAGACATTTTTTAAGAGCTGATTAACACTGATAAAGGCCACTGTCAGTTCATTTATGACATCACCGCTACAACAACTGAGAGACTTTTCCCTGTTTATCACAAACAATCACTTAGCTTTAATGCTAAAATTGACTTCATCCAAGCACATCCAGTGCCTTGAGTCCATAAACACACTCACTCAGTCTCTCACAGTCTCCCTAGATAACCCAGATAGCTTCGGAAAATTAGCGCTCATCACTAAAAACCACTCTGATTATTCAGTCCTCTTCCTGCTAAAATTCTCTCTGCTAGGTATTAGGAGCCACTTGACTCACTTTCATTAATGTTATCTTCTGCTCTGGCCTCTGCCTTTAAAGGAGTGGTCATTAAACACCTGCTCGAAATACCACACAGTAATTCTGATGTGATTCATAATCACAGGCCAGTTTAAGATCTCCCCACTGAAACTCATGAAAAAGAAAATAGTAGCCATTCAATTAAGTAATTATGCATCCAGAGATGGTCATTAGGAAAAATCTGGCCTCAGGTCTGTCGGTTACATTATGATTAGCTTAGTGACAGCTTTTTACCTCTGAAACCTTTATTTGTATCAAGGGACTCCCAGCAAAGAGACTGGTTTTCTACAGCCAGATTTCAGTACAACCACATCTCATACCTCAACTTCACCTGCCAGTTTCTCTCAAGCAGCTCCAAAAATTGCAGGAGGCCTTTGTGTTTTTATTCAAGGAAGGATTCTGATCTTTTTAGAGTATAAACAACAAGAATTGCCATAAATCGTAATATTTGAGTTGTAAAATTTTGTTATATATTTACTGGCTGAACAAGGAGCATAAAGTAAGTGGCAAAAAGAAGAGGACCGAGTACAGATCCCTGAGGGACTCCAGGGATAATTAGAAATGGCCCAGATGATCAAAGTTGGCGTCCAATGTCTTGCTCAAGGACACATATCCACAAGGGGGAGCCAGGAATTGAACCATCAACCCTAAACCAGTGAAAAACACACTCTACCTACTGAGTTACAGTCACCTTTGATATAAAATGTAACTGACTTTGTTCGTATTTGACAATTTGTCTTCTCTCACTTACAAAAACAAAACCTTTTTACAAACCACTACAACAAGACATTTATACACTAAGGTAAACTTTCAAGGCATTAAGATGAATACATAAAATTGTTTTCTCTTCCCATGAAACCTGCTTGATTGGCTAAATCTGTGTGCGTGTGTGTTTGTGTGTATTAGTGTGTGGCGTACTGGGGTTTTCCTTTGGCCTGGCACGTCAGTTCCAGGTTCTCTCCTTCCCTGGTTAGACCCTGAGGAAATTCTACCACGATCTTTACTTCTGGTTTGTCTGAAAGGATAAAAGAGACAGAATATTAAATTAAATTAAATTGAATCAAATGAAATTAGAATATTATGACATTACATAAAAAACAAGGAGTTATTGATCTTCACTCAACATTCAGTCTACATCATGTTTTTTATCATGTTGTTTAAAGCACATGCAAACACAAGAGTAGATTTTTTCGATTTTTTTAATTTGTTTTGAGCCATTTAAAAAGAACATATCTGCAGCAGAAGACTTAAAATTTAGTAAATTTGTCACATCCGATTAGTTCCCAAGTTGTCTGTGAATGATGTGAAGAATTATAATCACCATATAAACTTAAATATTTACATTGAATGGTATCAAATTAAATGATCAGACTTTCCCAACGTGTTTACCTTGAAACATTCTCAGAGACTCTGAAGCAAACATGATGTGTTCAATCAGGAGTGACATTCAGCACTGCTGTTCAGGCTCAGCGCTGAAGTTTAGTGAAGCATTAGCTAACTGGTGACAGCTAATGCTTCCACATCAGGCTACCAGCTGACTAGCAGCACCCAAATATATTCATGGAGTTATACAGCAGAGATACTTTAACCTGACTCCATACATTATTACTCAGCTGATATGATCATATCAGCTTCAGTCGCTGCTGCAGCTCCATCAAACTGTCAAGTTTTGCTGCTACAGCCTTTTAGCCTTTAAAATTCCTGTCTTGTATCTGGAATCTTGACGTGGTTGTGGTTTGCAACCTTCATGATTGATCAGTGACAAGTGTCGCATTACAAGACCTTTCACCAGAAGAGAACCTCATCGAGTTCTTCTGATCTACATACTGTGTTTTGTCAGACAAGAAAAGACCTTCTGTTTATTTGTGCTCTGTTTTGCACAAAAGAAAAACACGGGGAATGGAATATAGAGATGAGAGTTGATTAGAATATGTGGGCAGTGAGGACTGTCTGTTTTGCAGAGGAAGTTGGAGGTAAATAAGTATTTTTTTTGCATTGAAAACCTAAAGCTACCTGCTTACATTGTGGTTGAATAAGGTAATACATACTGAAACTACATTCATATTCTCCTCTTTTACTCATAGATGCATGTTAAGACTGGATTCAATGAGCTACAGTGGATGACAGCAGAAGATTGCCTGCTACCACTGGCTGTACAGCACTGCAACTTGTTATTTAACATTCTTGATATCTTATAACTGCTGCAAGCATGCAAGCACTCGGATTGTGTCTTTAAACAGTTTAAACATACTGATCTCTAATTACAGAGGGAAACACCAGTTCGACCCTCAACAATTAGATTTTGTTCCAGCGTTCTAATCTGAAAAAAGGCTTTTTCTAGTCAGGTATTTGTTTTTTCCATCAGTGGTTTCACTGTTTTTCTTCACAAAGTAAACTGCTCAGTGTGACCACAGAAATAGTCCGTATAGGTTTTTGAGAATACAACCATGACCTGATACAGCCTTCACCAGCAGTGTTGGATTGAAAGAGGAGGTTGGGTCAAGATTCAGTCGCCGCAAGGTAACTTTGCTTTTGCCTTCATGCTACACAAACTGGGAGTCTTTCCTTTACATCTGCATATGGCTGCCTCAACCTCAACCTACTCTTCCTTAGCATCAAATCTCTCCCCGGCAGCACTGAGTCTACCTTGGGCGTAATATTGACAGAATTTTAGAACAACCGAACACTAAAACACAAGCCAAAGCTTCAGGGAATGATATATGTGGTGCAGTGCAAGACCACAAGCGACCCTGAGCATGTTCAAAGATGTTACCTGATAAAGCTGCTACACAAAAAAAAGAAAAAAAACAGAGGACGCAGCTGAAGAATCGAGGCAGCTGGAAAGAAGATGTAAGAATGTTGTTTTGACAAATCAGTGGGGCGCTTTGACAGTTGCCGCTGTGCTATTCTTTGCAAACAGGGAGTTTCTATTGTTCCCATTCCGTTGACTGTTGCTGCTGTTATCAAAGCCTTTTCTCATCTTGGTGTGAGAGATGATCCTCTATTTTGGACAGAAACTCAATGTTTTATTTAGTCTATCATCTGAGTTCGGGGGGTTGAATTCACTGTCGCCAAGTGCTGAGAACAAATGGAGCAAACAAAAGGAAAAAGTCCTGCTCCGACTTCTTCTTCGGCTTTTTCACATTTTTTTGTGTGTGTTTAAAAATTGGTAGATGATTCAGCACAACAAGGCATCCAACCATAAAAAATAATGAATAAATGGAAACCATAAAAAAGTAATTATCTATATACCAAATGTATTAACACATTTATCAGGGTTGAGGAGACCTCGGAGTGGTTATCATATTTATATTGTATTATATTCATTAACAAAATATCACAAAAAGGAATCTCCTCATCCATCTTAAAACCACTTTTTAAAACATTATAAATATACTTAATTCAAATATAAGAGTGAATTTCGATGTGTGATATGTATATAATATTCATTGTCCCTTCATCAAAAGCAGGGTTTATTACCTGCAGAGATGTGAAATGATGGAAAAGTTTTTTGCAATACATCAATAGATTATTTTCCTTTAGAAAACACTTGTAAGTTTTCAGCACTTCATGTCCTGGTTTTGCTTATTTCAAAATGTTATGTTGTTGAAGTTTTCCTACATTAGACGCTGTGGATAAACACCCCCAGAGTTTTTTTCATCTCGTTCCAGATTTATTGCTGACTCACGACGGTGTGATTATTGTTTTCCAATTGTGATGTAAATTATTCTTGTTTTTTGTTTTTTTTTACCCAAGTCTGTAGCCTAAATGCTGTATTTTGTGCTCGCATTTTTAATCAGCCTGTAAATGGAGGGCTTGAGTTATGATTTCAAAGCTGGCGGTAAAGCTTCACATTGCTGTCCGACCTTCTCTGCAACAAACAACACGTGTCTGGCCATCCATCTGTCTAAATCACACCCTGTCAGTGGCCGGCTCTCGGTCTCGGTGATAGACAGCAGATGGGCGAAAAGCCAAGTCTTCTGCTCAGTGGGCATGCACGTCTTTCGACAGCAACCCTTTGGTTTTGTTTCCACTCCAGGCACTACATGGCATCCTGCAACTTTTTCTTCGCTCGCAACGTCATCTGACCTTGTCATCTCCGAGACATAAACATGAAGGACGCCAGGCATCTGTAGGTTGTTTTGATAGCCTCAAGTAGTTATGGAGGAGCTTCCTTTGTCTCTGCCTGATGGAAAAAATACACACTGCACTGCCAGATTCGGATACTGCCACTTCAGTGGAAATGAAATAGTGCCTACCGTATGCAGGCAGGCCGTTATCATTATGCTAACTGAATTATTTGCTTCATTGTGCGCCTCACCTCATAAGCACTCAAGACGGCACTATCCATCTCTCTGCAGCAGCTGACCTTAAGGGAAAATAACCAGGCAACGAAGCAAAACAGCTTGCTTTGCTTATACACATTAACATTACAGAGTTATTTAATTATGCTGTCCCCAGACAATGGCCTCTTTTTTGCTATTTCTTTTCACACAATGCAGTCCAATCCACTCACAAATTGCCCACACGGAGGGTGATTGAAATGTAAATCACCACGTCTATCTCAGTAATCAGTAAACAAACTTGGTGTAACTGTGTAATAATGGCAAAAGTACACTATTTATGGGTCTAGTCTTTTATTATTTGCTATAAAGGAACCTAGATGTGACTGAATTCTGAGGGTTTTGTGGAAAGGACCAAGTAGTTTGGTACTAATAAGATTCATATAGAGACTCTTCGATTATACTTTTTTCTGCAGTCTAGAAAAAGCACAAGTGACCTGAAATCATCACTGAACAACGTTAAAGCAACTGAGCTCCAAATATTTAGGGAACCTGTTTTCTTTTTGGGTCTCCCGTAGTCTACTCTGCTTTTATATTGAACACCTTGAAAATGTGATATTCTGTGATCAAAGACCAAAGGTGCCAAACATAGACTAACCTTCCGTTTCTATTTTTGAGGTTTGAAAAGAGCTGCGCTACAGAAACACACCTGCTAATCCAGGCTTGTTTTAGGCATCACTGTGCACCTGATGCTGAATCAAGAAAGTCAGATTTTGATGCTGAGCCTACAGCTTCTTTGACCAGTGGCTGCTGATTTCTCATGATGTTATTTAACTGTTCACAGGTATCTTTGTCTCCTGATGTCCGTTTATTTACTAGTATACAGCATTATGTTCTCCATATGCAACACATGATTTGTTATATAAACCCTCAGACAAAATAACATCTATTTCTAAAGACAACTTCCCACAGCCTTAATGCAAAAAAGACCATTCAAAAACATAAAATGATTGTGCCATGGCTTCTTTTTTTGGCAGACGATTCAAGCTTCTAATTGGGTTTGTGCTCAATCATGTGTAGCTTAAATAGTGAGTGTTTTTTAGTTTGGCAAAGGCGACTGAGTTGGAAGTGTAATGTAAATATTGTGGAACGGACAAAAAAACTGTGGCCATGTCTCTTAAAAACACAAACAATCAAACATTTTGCCATTTAATAAATAAACCGTTTGCGACGGCATCACACAAATAAGTCTATTACATGGCTCAAGATACGGTTTAATTTCTTTATGTGTGACCAGTCGGTTCATTGTTTGTCCTCTAAACAAACACAAGCTGTACATGTCAGAGAATTTTCCACTGCCTTGACAGTTAATCTCAGAGGGTTATTGAAGTATTTAAAAATAGAGAGAGAGCTGTCACTGGGTGTGAAGTAATGAAGTGAACGTAAACAGCTTAAATTGCACTGCTGGCTCTCATGGTGGATTGGAGATAATTAGCAAAATGTTGCACTTGTCTTAAAGGAATTCAGTTAATTTTCTTTACTTTGTATTTAAGAATATGCTGGTAAGAGTTTTTTTTTTTTTTTAGTCGCAACAATGTAGAACTGTTTATATTTTGATTTATATTATGTTTTTTATTCGTTTTACTTAATGACTTTAAGTCAAATTTAATTATTCACAATAGGAAACATCCCCAATGAGCCACTATTTACATTTTTCAAAATAAAATAAAGCTTTTCTGCTATATTTGTTTTTGTGCTGTACTTAACAACCTGGAACTGAGGTAAACACTGAGTTGTTACACCCCTAGTGGTCAGTTAGTGCACCTGCTGTTCATTAATTTGAATGATCTGCTACGGTTTTTAAGTCAGTTCACACATAAAGGAAAATCCTCTGAAGAGCACCAATTATCTGCAGGAATCTCCTGTGAAATAAAGCAAATAAGAGCAGAATTGTGAAATTATCACCTATTGTTGCCTCGATATGTTTCACGTAAACAGTAATACTCTTCAGTAAACACACTCCAGATGTAATGTTGGACCGTATAGCAGCGAGATCAAAGAGAAGGTGGACTGCGGGGCCGGTCATGCCTGTTTGCTGCCCATTACAGTATGCACAGAGCATGACAGCAGCAGCCCCTGCATGACGCAGTGTGAGGCGCTGAGCCGGGTGGTTCATGCGAGCTCCCTGTTATCAGAGGCCAACAAAATGCCATGCTGCCTCTGTAGATGAGCTGATCTCCTCTTCTCGCTCTCCCAGGGAAAGGTCAGATAGCTACAGAGCAGTTGTTTTTTAAAAATAGAATACTGGGACATTCTGGAGGCAAAAGACACAAGGTTACAGAGGCATGAAATACATGTAATTTATAATGTTGAATCAATGGAAAGATCTCAACATTAAAAGGCCCAGCGTTTTATTTACTTCTCACACGGTTGGAGCAGTTAATCTAGTTCTGTTTCTAATGTTAACCTGAGGCCTGTGATACTTTACTTTTCATTTAAGAGACTATAAATGTGTGCAAACGCCTGTCTGTAATGCACAATGACCGACTTTTTATTGCAAAAGCAACAAATAAAAATAAAATTAAGTTAATAGCAATAATAGTACTAGTTATAATGTAAAAAGAAACACAAGCTCACATGGATCGATAGGAGTTTTCATTGGCATGAATTGTTCGTTTTGGGTGATAATGGGATTTCCAAAAGGGGAATTTCTGTCTTTCTGTGTAAACTTTATAGATCAAACTTGACACTATTTCACTGTTGATTAGTATTTTTGCAACACATTTGGATTCAGATGAAAAGATGTGTGAACAATTTGTGCTTGTAAACCACAAACACACCTTTCTCACACATGAAATATATTTCTAAAGAATTTAAGATCAGATTGTGAGAACCTAGCTCATGTCAAAACATCATATTTGCTGTTAAGCCTGAATAACAACACACCTCATCTTCAGCGTTTCAATTTCAGCGAGCGTGTTTTCTCTTGTTTCCTTTTTCTGCTGTCTACACACCAACACCTATAATCTGCACATTTACAAACACCAATTTCTCCTTCAGTGTTTCTGTGTTCAGTCTGCTGGTGTTTTACATTTGACATTTAAGTTCTCTGTGTTTATGTTTATTCCATTTATTTCTTTACTCTACGAACAGTAACAAGAGTAACTTTGTTTCAGTTCGAGTCCCATAAACCAAATTACCTATAAACTAATTAAGCACTTTTGACATTTGATCATCATAATTGCGACATTATCACTGATTATAGTTTACAGGTGCAGGTGTAATGAATTGAAGACATTTTATGTGCTAAAATACTGTGTGTTTTGGTGATATTGGTGAAATTTCTTATCTTCCTTCCCATGTTTTCTATTGAAGGATCAGCAGTAAAGCGCAAAAAAGTCATTGGAAAATATTGACTGAGGGCAGCTCTACATCTACTTCCATTACTTCTGGGAAAAACAAGAGGCACATGGTCTCACGAAGATAGAAATGTTTGTTTGTGCATAATTTGGACCCTATTCAGAGTGTTTTCTGTGCATGTTTAGCTCATAGTTATGCAGATAAATGATCCAAAGCATGAAAAATTAGAGGAACTTCATGGTGGTAGAAGGTTTTTGCTCCAACTTAGACTGTCAGACAACATGTGTCTGCAGTGTACTTCCATGTTTCTTGACTTTTTAAACTTGTAAATTTAAACTGCACCGTAGTGCTTTTGCATATTTATGATCTGGAATGACAGTCAGACATTTTGCGCTTATGAAGAAAACAAAAAGACAGAAATCTTATAACATAAAGTCATCTGCAAGAGTAACCCAGTCAGATTGTGCTGCTTCACTGCGATGGCAAAGGTTAAAAAATAAAACTTCCCTTTGGCAGACATGCAGAGGTAACCTGGTACATTACATTAGCATATTTCTTTGAAAGATGTTCTTAAATGAGATTATTCCCATCTGTTGACAATGCCATGCATCAAAGTTTCGGTGAAATGTGAGAAATTTATGTCATTTAATTAGTGGAGATGAAACGGTGTACTCTCTTGGAATCCAATTTTCTAATTTAATTCATCAAAACCTATTCATGGAGATGATTTTCCTTCAGTGACACTGCCACACATGTCATACACCAAAGTTTGGGTTGGGAAAAAGCAGCAAATTTATGCCATTTAATTAGTGGGGATGGAACACTCTTCTCTATTGCCGTCCAATTTCTCTATTGCAGTTAAGCTGATGAGACACTTGGAAAAAAAAAAAGTGCATAATGCAGCTCAAACACCTTTGCTGACTTCCAGTTTATTACTACATGGGAGTACTTACACTGCACCTCCAGGTATTTCTGTGCTTGGAAGTCCTTGACTGCAGGGTGGTCCACGATGCAGACCACAGGGACGCCATCATCCTCCTTGCTGACGGTGAACGTCAGCCGGCTGGTGACTGTGTACATCTTGTCGTAGGTCAGCTCAACTCTGGGTTTTCCTGTGGAAACATCAAGGAGAAGCAGAGTTAAACACTGCAATGTGATCTCTATCAACAGAAACATATATGTACAAAAATGTTCACATTTGTTGACCTTTAGTGGGCGATTATAGTTGCTTGCAGTCAGTATAAAGAGCAGAAAAGGTTGATTGTGTTGCTACCTAAAACCTCAGTAGTTTTAAACTATCTTTAATAAGAAAATGAAAACATTTTATATGAAACTTTTTTAAAATCTCATTATCAGAAAGGTTAGTGTGGGTGGTGTTAAAACTTCACTTTATGCTCCACTTCATCCTTGGTTCCTCTCAGTTCTTTGTGAACAACTTGTTTTGTTGAAGGGTCCGTCCACTTAGTTTTACTTGACAAAAAATGACAAAGCCAAAACCTTTGGCTCAAGGCTGACAAAAAATAAAAAAATAAAAAAATAAAACCTTTCACAGTGTGAGACCCTGACAAAGACGGCCATTGTTTGGCTGCACGTAGAATGCCTTTCTTTCATTGACCTTGCGAAATATGTAGAGTGAAAGCGAAGACAGTGTCCTTGAGAATGGTCAGAGGAGGTGAATCAGCTAACAATTGGCTGCTGTCAGGGGCTACTGTGCCACTGTGAATCACTCATTAGTCTTTATGAAGCCAGATTTATTGTGTGGCCACCTTTTTTGCACAGCAACACCAGATCCGAAGCCTGCAAAAGTAACCCTCTCCTGATTAGTGGCGGCTCTGTAATATCACACAGACAGTATGTTCTCAAAAAGCAGTGAAGAGAAAACCTCATCACAGTCACACAAAATAAGAGGGATAGCTGCAGATAGCTCGGCACAGCGGCGTCGCAAAGAGAGATTGATTATTTTTATCCCTTTGTCCTACTTCCTAACAGTCTGTTGCACAAGTGTGTTTGTGTCCCATCAATAAAACAAATACTGGAAGCAAAAAAAAAAAAAAAAAAAGTAAAAGAGCCTGCTGAGAGAAATGCTGGTGCAGGAGAAAATCTGTCTTAATGTGAAGAGTTGCATACATCAGTTCATATTTTAGCTGGAAAAAAAAAAAAAAAAGGTGCACATTCTGCCCGCCGCTGCAGCTCAGCCACTGTGGTGACAGCTGTCTTTACGGATGCCGGGAAAGAAAAACGTGTGTGATGTGCCTCGTGCAAAGGAACAGGTTGTCATGAATAAACACCACTAGAGGCTTCAGATTCATGAAAGCGCCTGAAAGGGGAACCTGAAGGGGTCTGCTCAAATCAAAAATGTCTTTTGAGATGCATAAAACAGTGGGGGAAGAGACGTCTTCATTCAAGTCCTGGTCTTCTGGATCTCTTACTTTACAAGGAATTCATTGTAGGATGAAAACACTCATCTGCACAAGCCAAGTTGTCCATGGATTATAAACCAGCACAAAGGCAAGAAATGAGGAAGATGAGTAAGAATAATGTTTGATTATCATAATAAGCCAAATGGTCTCCATCTTATTATCCTCAAACTGTTTTAATCTGCATTATAACACATTGCAGAGGATCTCCAGATTAACCAAAATGTAAAATACTGTGGTAAGTTGGTGGATGTTTCTCAGCAGCCTGCACGTGTTTGACAAATGCTGCTGCTCAGTTTTGTTAAAAAACTAGAACTTCCTGTTATCTCCTCGCCTGGAATGAGATAACCTCACCCCATCATCCATATGTGTTAGGTTTAGAAGAATCAAATCAAACCCTGATGGGAACTCTGCAGCTCTCTAAGATCTGACTGGTGTTCGTTCCTTGAGGACGGCAGAGGAGACAGATGAGCCTTATAAGATGGACATCTGACAGTCCTCCAAACGGGCTGCACCAAATACTAATCTGCTCGAGTGGAGACTAATGCTCCTGAGGTCGGCTCACATTATGCATCAAGAACGAACGCTCGGGTTGTTTCCTACTGAGGCTCGCCCAGAGTCAACATGCGTTAACGCACCACAAAGCTACTGCATCACGTTCTTTCTCTCGGTGGGTTTGAACATCCTGGCTATTTTACCTTGAATACTTTGTCTGAGTATGACTCATCCTGTGTGTGTGTGTGTGTGTGTTGCAGGCATCACATATTGTGTGTACATGAACTGAGAATAAATGTGCAATGCCCTTTGGCTTCATGTACAGCTAGTTTTTTCTGATCCTTGCCTTTAAAGTGTTGATGCACCTTTCTAAAAGGGCCTCATAGTTGTGTAAAAGCTGCATCGTCGTGCGTCCTAGAAAAAAAAACGGGCTAAAAATGTGCTGATGGGGTGACGGCTCGCAGGGCTGGTTGACAAACTAATAAAGCTGACGAGTGACACGTTAACCGCTAACATTCTGGCCAGGAACATGATGGTGCTGGTCACAACAGCTCTGCAATCTGAGCGGCTGTCTAATCGCCTTTTGTTGGCGTGACGGGTAGCTGCAGCCGCTGGGCGTCGGATAACAAAGTTGAGAGATGCATTTATGCCATCAACACTTGTCTCATAACTGTCTCATAACCGTTGCTCTTTTATGGAGTAGCTTATACTCCAACAGAGCAGGGTCACATAAAAGTAGAGCTAATGGGCTTTCTCTGTTTTTGACAGAAGCCCCTCGGAGGCCAGAGCGGTCAAGCCCACTTGCTGTTACTCAGTGGTTTTAAAAAAAAAATAAAAAAATAAATAAATGAAAAATCTGCATGTGAAATTTCACTTAAGTTGAAGTTGATTTGCATGGATGTTGTTGCCCCTGCTGAACATGAGGATATCATTAAAATGAATGATTTCATGCTAAAATTTTTTGCTGTTTTAAATGCCGGCTGTCGTGCAGCTGAGAGCAGTTTAACAGCTTGTTGCAGTTTATGGCTTTATGGCTTTAACATGGCTGTTTTCATTATCATAAAACATAAAAAAAAAAACAATTATTGGAGTCGATGCAGCTTTTAAATAATATGAAGAATAAAAATAAATCATAAATAAATACATCTCTTGCTGTTGCTCCTTGTTTTCTTTCTCTAAATCGATCAAGTGGGTGACAATTAAGGGACTTTAACGAGAAAAGCCCTTAAAAAGTGAAGTGAGAGCTGAAGATGAATTAGTGATAGCTCTCTGTTTGAAAACCTCATGTTTTGTTAAGCACTGAGAACTTTCTGAGAGACTAAGTTTGGAGTGTTGCCAGTAGAGATGAATGTCACCGAACAGCGGCAGAAGGTCAAATTAAAGCTGAAGTGGCACTCTAAGGGTCTTGCAAAAAATCCTAATATACAAACTCGGTTGGCCCTCTTTCCCTCTCTGAGCCTCCTCCATGTTCACGTCTTTAAAACTGTTATCGTTTAACCACACTTTTGCAGAGCAGGAAGGGAGCAGTGTCTGCTTAAATAAAATATACGTCTCTCCACTTCAGTCGCTTCACTTTGCCCAAAATATACTTTTATCCATTTGTAGAGTCGTCCTGCTGGGGGAGAGCAGGGTAATTGAAATCACCCTGTGGTTGTCTCTTAAGACTCCAGGCTAATGGCTGTTCTAGTCGCTGTCAGTCAATGAAGTGCCCTACCTACTGCCTTTTTTTTTCTTCTTTTGCCACCCATCTTCCTTTCTTTCATCTTAAAAGAACAGAAAGCGATGACCTGCACTGCTACAACTTCCTTTCTCCAAGACTTTTCACTGCAGTCTGAGCTTAAAAACTCGAGCTATTAGAGCTGCAGTGGATGTTAATAAATCACTAAACAAGCAGATTGTGTGCAAAGAGAAAAGAAGCAGATAATCTTGAGATATCTATATGCATATTGGAAGAGATGGTTGGATTTACATTAGCATGCATGACAATTGCAACCTTTAACTGATATTTAAGAGAGCCTGATCATCCCTTAAGGTAATTAAGGTAAATTGTGGGGATGTTTAATTAGAAATAAGTCTGCCAGGCGAGGATTCACCGCCAAAGGCAATTTTAGTAATTCTGCCCTGATGTCAGGACTCTGGCACCCTGAGCATAATTTTTTCATTCTTTTCATCATTTTCTTGTTCCTCTTTGTCTTCAGCGGAGCAACACAGGGTTTCATTTTTTAACCACAATGCTGCAGTTTCAACTAACAAACTGTGGAGTCATTTGAGGCAGTTTTACTAAAGAATCAGGATTTAAATGGCGGCTCACGAGCGCAGCGTGGTCAAGAAAAGTGATATAGTTAACGTGGCAACATTAGTGTCAGTTAAGTCGATCTCACAAAGGTCTAAGCTATGCAACATGAACAAAGGGGAGATTTTATAAGCGAGTCAGACATTGTTTCAGGGGCTGTTGCAGCTTGCGGCAAATTCTCACCTGTGGCGAAAATGGATAAAAGCAAAATGGCACGCTTCAAATGCTGTGTTGTGACAGGTGAGCCTTTAAGTACCACCGAGTATTGTGTTATGGCAAAAAAAAAAATTGCATCTATCAATTGTGGAACTTCAAAAGAGTGCCGAGCAGGTTCTGTAAATAGCAGTCTATTCCCAACAAGTGTGAGGGAACGGCACGGGCGTGGGGTTGAGAGGCATTTATCCAGATGCAAATCGTTTTTCTGCCATTCAACAAAACAAGCAAATGAGCGTCGCTTGACAGCTCAGTTAAAATGGGGGTGAACACTCTGCTGAAAAAAACCAACCGACGGTAAAAAGAGGGGGATATTACTAAAGCAAATAAAGTCCCAGCACACTGAAAAAATACAAAACATGTTGAATTAAGATGTTGTTTTATTTTGGTGACGCTGCGGCGAGACCCTGTGAAAAAAAGAGATGCTGATTTATATGAAACATTGCTACTAAATACCATTAGTTAGTGTGTTTACATGCATTTAAGTTACTGTGTTTCTGTCAGTTTTCTGCACAAACACTTTCAGACATCACTGATTAATCATGATAAGTAATTAGATTATAAACAAGCTGGATTTCTATTGCAGAAAACTTATTTCATATACATTTATACTACAGCTCAAAGCTTGGAGTCACCTGTAAGGCTATTTAAAGTAACAGCGCATAAACTAAGTGTATTATTTAAATTTTAATAGTTTTACTCAAAAAAGAAGAATAATCAAATGATTAAAACTTCCATTTAGTCAGTGTCACCACACTGTTGAATGACTGTTGTAACGGTTTCTTCTGCTAAATTCCCTTAAGTTTTAAATTGGATTTCTAGTCCAAAAAAAGCAGAAGTGACCTGAGATCATTACTGACACAAAGCAGAGCAGTTTTTCTCTAAATATATGTTGGAAACGGTTTTTCTTTGGGCCCTCTGCAGTCCACTCAGTGGTTAGATTTGTCAGTCCAGATGATATTCTGGGATCAAACACCTAAACTGACCTTCAATTTCTGTTTAGAGGTTTTAAAAATAGCTTTACTACAGCAACAAATCTCTTAATTCCAGCTTGTTAGAGACATTATTTTACACTTGACACTGAAACAGGAAGAGGGCTTTTTACACCCTAAAAGCACAACAGACCATTTGAAAAAACAGACACATCCTTTCAGCCATCTGACTGTTCAGAATGAGGCTTTCACAGCAGGCAGATCCCAAGTTTTGAACATTAGATGGGAAAAGTATCACAGCGATGGTTCTGGGGCAACAAAAAAAAGACCTAGCATCACACGTTCTGTTAGATCCTGATGTCTAAAATATTTAGTTGTACAAGTCTGAAATAAATCAGCTTCTGCAGATTTAAATTTCAGATGAATTCCTGTAAAGACACAAGAACTGTCATGTTAAGTGACATGTTAATGAAATCAGTGAGGGTGATGCCTCTGGTGGTCAGCAGAAACACAGCATGATAAAAGATCTGACTGACATCAAAACTCAGTTTTACGTAATAACACCAGCTAGTCATAAACCGATCCCCGACCTTGACACGGAGGACCTTCGTAAGATTTGAGTTGACCAGTGAAGGTGTAATATGCTGCAGTGCAGAGGTGAAGCTGCTCAGGGCCGTCTACAAAGCTTCTGATTAGGACCTTTGTTTCAAAGTCTTTACAAAGCTCGCTGTCTGCGCTCTGAGGTGGAGCTGCCTGGCAGGAGGCCTGTTCACCCCTGAGCTCTGCTTAGACTTCTGAAGCTCAGCTACCTTTGATGAAGGCATGAAAGTTGTCAGGGTGCCAACAGGCTCTGGCCACCGCTGCACATCCACGCCGCTTTAATGAAAACTATTCAAAGTCGCAGCGGAGCTCCATTTAAACAGCAACAGTATTGATGCAGGCGCTAAATAGAAACAGCCAGCAAAGGAAGGAAGGCGCTGGCCTCACAAAATTGTTCATTTATATACACAGAATGTGGGTTTAAGAGATGCAAAAGGAGGAATTGTCACAGTCTGAGCCATTTCCACATTCCTAATCACTCCCATTGTTTCTTGTTGGTCCCCCGTTGCTGTCTGTCTCTCTGAGTCTGTTTGTCTGGGCGTGGTCAGTCCTGCTGCCTGTGCAACTAAAAGCCGTCCACTAATCAAATCCCAGCAGTGCATTTATAACAACTCTGCACTCCAGTCTTTGCAGGATCTTTCAGTTTACTTAAAAATCGTATCGAAATCACAACATGATCCTCTGCGATTTGTAAATCATAGGGGGTGCAATTATCATTCAAGGAGAAATATGAGTGTCAAAATGCAGTTTTCTATAGATTCAAGAAAACATCTTTCTTTGGTACAGATTCCTGCATAAATCACACCATAATTATATTTTCAATAAGTTTTTCAATGAAAACTGGAAAAATAATGCAAAATTATCATTACCTCTAATATTGATAATCGTATTGCAGTTGCAATATCAGTCCAAATAATTGCAATTAGATATTTTTTTGCAGACCTAGCTCTGAGATATGGCAAAACTCACAGCCTGTTTAGCTTCATATTTGCATAACATCAGTTTCCTGTTTCTCTCTGTTCCTCTACTGGTCAACCTGTTTGTCTCCCTAACAGCAACTCAACTTCGGCTAACTGCTTTGCTTAAAAAAAGTGGCATTTGCAACTCATGGGACAAAAGAATATGAAATAAAGGATCTTCCTCTAAAAAGTGTTTTCATTCAATGGCAACCTCACATGCTGTTGTATTCAAGATGACCTTTTTTGCTTAAAAAGTGCTTTTTCTGTTGGATTTTTCAATAAGCTGTGTATAAACTGACAAGTCGCTTATGATGTGTGTCATTTGGTGCATACGTAAACCTGAACCCAGCTCATTCACTTCTTCATCACCATCCACAACGGGAGAGTTAACAAGAGAGTAAGATTTCAAAGTCAGATTGTGACTTTGAAAGAGAAAACTGCATTAAGGTGAGCACAGAAAAAAGGAGTTCATGGGCAGGAGAAACAATCAGGACATTTTTAAAGCGTTCAGCATGTGGATTTCTTCTTTTGTTTGCTTTTATGTGCAATTTAATGGTTCATCATGGCCCTGTGAGTTTTCTAAGCGAGGGAATCAGTGGGCGCCGGAGTCTTTCCTCTTGGTGATGACACCTGCTGGCTTTTTTCTCTCTGGTTCATCGAACACAATGTGTTTGTATCACACAGAGGGATTTTTTTTTTGTACAGATAACCAATCGCAAAAAAGTAGACAGACGAGTGAATATTTGTAAAAAAAAAGAACTTTGACTCTGATCTTCTGCACAACACATGTGCTTCACGATGTCGAGGGAGGAAATGTCCTGATTGATGATTGTGATTTTTCTTTTTGTGAGCGTGGCCGACCTACCTGGAAGCTCCTTATCTCCCTTCATCCATCTGATGGTGGCGGCAGGCTTACTGCTCATGGCAGTGCAGGTCATCTCTGTCTCGTTGCCCTCGCTCAGTACCTCATCCCTGGCCTCGATGATGGGGTTACCAGGAGGAACTACGACAGGACAAACAGAACTGTGTAAACACCAGGGGAATAAAGTGCAGACACACACTTTGCACTACATGATGAGGAGAGAACAGAGCTTAAATTCACTTTTTTTAAGAGCAGAAAACACATGGAATTTGCAAACTTTGCTAATATTAGACTTTTTGGGAAAAATCACCATAATCTTGGCATCTTGTTTCAAAATTTTTTGCAGTAACTCATTACTTACATTTACGAATATGCATCACTATATTGCATAAATACAAAAATATCCATGCTTTGCAAACAGGAGGCCACTCTATTTAATAAAAAAGTTACCCTAATCCTAAAATATATATTGTGATATTGCTGAGTCATAGCTTAAAAGATACATTAGTGGGTTGCTGCTATTGTTCCAAATAAAAGATTTGAATTTTGTTAAGAAATGGGTTTTCCTGTCATAAGAATGACAGATAAATCTATTTACTTTGATTACAAAACCTGCAGAATTGCTCATCTCCAAAGTCTTAATACCTAATTAACTTTCATATCTTTTAGCTCTTGGCAGTAAAGAAGCCTTGATTAGATTAGAATGATTGCCTGACTAGTTATCAGTTGATGATATATTATTAATTTTGAATCTTGCCATACACTTACTAGTCTTATTATTTCTCTAGGCATTTCCACAACTTAAAGTGATATTTTAAGAACATAAAGCATTAAATTACCATATTTTTTTTATGATTGTCTCCTCAGGCTTTTGGGTGTGTGAATATGTGAAGGGGACACGTTCACGCTAAAGCAGGTTGATCCTGGGCTTCAACCAGTTTTTTTTTCTTTTTGCAGAAAAACAGCAGATGACAGCTGACCTTACACTCATTCAGAATATGCCCTGCAAAAACTGGCTTTCATCATCCTCATCGTTCATCTACTTGCGCTCCATGAGCTGAGTTTCAATCTGTATAGTCACATACACACACCAGTAAAGGTGTGCATATTTATATTCCAGAACTGAGCTACGATGAATAATATCATACATTCTCTTTCAGTTAGCATGTCAAGGTGATGTGATCATTTGTTGAAGCACCGTGTGCTCAATTACATCAAACACCAATTTCTACTTATGGTTTTTGCGCATATTTTAAACATGCTGAAGTTGGAAAAATATTTAAATTTAGATATCTTAAAATGCATGTTGTGCACATATATAGGAGAGGCCCTGATGCATTCTACTAAATCTACATGCACACAGATGAAATCTTTGCATGTGTGATGTGAACCATGCAATCACACACAACAACTGATAAAAATTAGTACAAGCACGATGAAAAAATGTACTTTCACATAGAGTAGCTTACACATAACTGTGTATCCATGCACACAGGAAAACTTCAAACATTCACACTAATACAGCGCATAGCACAGGTGTGTGTGTGTGCTTTGTTTAATTGATATTTGATCATGAGTAAATTGTAACCTCTTTGGCCTCCCATACTAGCAATTAGCTCAGTTAAACACTCGAATATTACTGAAAGACTTAATTAGCACATATGGAATAAATGTTGTTTGCAGTTCCAAACTTCACTGTAGCTGCTGTCAGAGTCTCTTGTGGTTTTTTCATGGTGGGCTGTCAACCATGTTGCAACAACATGTGAATGCATACGGTTTTCCACAGTCTAAATGTTGATTAAAAGGCTTGTCACCCTGCTCCTAATAACAAGTGTTTGTGTGCGTATGGGTGTGTATGTGTGTGTGAATGTGTGTGTTTTGCTGTTATACTTAGCACAGTGATGTCAGCGTAGGCTTCCTGTGGGGGGTCCGTGTAGAGCTGACAAACATATCGACCCTCGTCTGACAGCGAAACATTAGACAGCGACACCCGCAGCTCGTTGTCTGAGAAGTTCACCAGCTGAAAGCGAGCGTCTTTCAGTGCTGAAAGAGAACAACAAACAATAGTTTTATGATTTATGTGGCATTTTTTGCACATACGGGAGGTAAACAAAAGCATAGTATGACAGCAAATAATACCAACAATGTTTAATGGTGACTGGAACATTGAGTACAGTATTAAAATCCATACATAACATTTTTTAAAGGTTATGATCCTTCAGCTTTAGTGGACCAAACACAAATAGACGTATCAAATTTCATCATATATTAATATTTCATGTTAAATTCCTGCAGTGGTTGACTAGCAGTCAATCATGCTCTCTTTGGGTGTAGGTATGGTTGTGTAAGAATAAATATTTCACACATTTTTATAGATTTTATGGACAAAGATGCTGCTGTTCATATTTTTGCCTGAAGTGCATCACGACTTCAAGCGTGCATCAAAGAACTTCTCAGAGAGAGAGAGAGAAAAAATACCTCAATTTAATTAGTCAACAACCAATCACAGAGTAGAGTGATGCAACACCGTGTACAGCACGGAAAAAGAAAAGGAGATCAAGTCAAAGCACAAGACACAATTTATACTTCGATAATTGCCTTTTGCTCATTAAAAACGGAGTTCGGTGCAGACACAGAGCACAAGCTAATAACATGACATTCAAAAAAGTCTCAATCTTTACTGTCCTTTATTTGGCCAACAGTGGGATTAATGATAATGATAAATCTGGTCTCTCCCTCCACTGTCTTCTTGCCTTACCTTGTTTGCCCACCTACCTAAGCACACTCTATCAGCTGTAATGTAGAATGACAGCGTGTGGTTAAGATGAAAGCCTACCCGTCTCCGTCCCCCTTTGATGTGCTGATAAATTCTGCTCTGATTGACAGCGACTCCAGGCTCTTTGCACTCTGCACTCTCTTAGATAGATCTGTGTACTCATCCTCTGGCTCGGCTTTTCTCTCAAAGCGTAAAGCATTAAACATGGAAACTTCTGACACAAAACAACCCCCAAACAGACATAAATAGACAGAAAAAACACAGGGCTACATTATGATTTCACAGATGATGAACAGAGGGAAGACGCTCCAGCTGTATGGCCAAAAAAAACATATTTGCCTTCACAGAGCGATTGAAATAGAGGGGAATAATAAAGGGAATGGGAACACCAGAAAGAGGCAAGAATACTAATCACCACAATCGATTTTGTGCATCATTAAACAAGAACATCAGACACATTTTAAATGATACCATAAAGCTGAGTGGAGATAAAGCTTCTTTTGTCACCACATTAAGGAAAGCGTTGCGGGAAAAAAAATATATGCATGTGAAATTTCAAGAAATTCATTCTCGATGTACATTTATGCTCTGTTTGGCCAAAATGAAAAGAAAGAAGACTTTGTTCATACTGCTCATACTCTGCTGCCACCTTCTCATTTCTCTCTGTCTTTGATTATCCTGCCAGAAAAGGTCTGCTCACAGCGTTCACAACAAATAGCTCAAGCACACCAGAAAAAGTTGGAACGAAGCAATCTAAGGATGCAGTACACAGGAGTTATTTTTCATACGAATGCTTATTTTTCTTCACAACTTAAACTGCTAGCTTTCATTAGTGCAGCTCTTAGTTTCTGTTATCTAAGCACAATGAGGCTGTTGTTGTGGCACATGAATAATATGCCCCTAATTAGTGTAGCTCATTCAAAAGCCTTGTTAGCCTTCAATTAAGACGTCAGACTCTAATCCTAATGATTTAATTGAATTAGATTTTCCCAGATTTAAATATACCTAAGTTGCAGTGTACAGATGTACAGCAGAAAGCATAAACAAGTTTTAACGCATAGCTGCACCTGGGGAGAAATATTGTTATTGAGAAGATAAACAGAAAAGGATCAAATCAGGGCCATGTGTCAAAAGTATCTTGATTAGCAGTGTAGGTAGTTTAAAAAGTATAGTGTATATTTATATATATATATTAGTGCTGGGCAAGTTAACGCGTTATTTTCGCGTTAACCCATCAATCTATTAACGCCGTTAAATATTTTATCGCACATTAGTGCATGTTGCTCACATGCTTTTATTTTGTAAATGT
>JAPZDY010000006.1:23232847-23247025 GCA_029783645.1 Ctenochaetus hawaiiensis | reverse complement strand
AAATTATCCGTCTCCATCCTGCTGTCTCATTTTATAAAGAGTTGTCCAGTTATCACCGACGAACCCTCACGTTACACTCATGCAAAAAAAAAAAAGATTTGGTCATCACAAGTAAAGTTTATAAAAATGTTCTGACAGTCGTTAAAATTACCCAGTTGAAACCATCGACCTTGAGGTGGAAGGTTTTTCTTCTAGACATCACTCCACCACCATCCCCTCTAACCTCCTGTTGAGATAATGTAGCTCATATAGACCTATGCAATTAAAACTGAGTCATGCTGATATATACCACTGGAAAAGTTGACATGTTTTATGTTAAATGCACAAATTGTACATGTATAAGTTGTGCAAAAATACAAATGTAAAAATGTATTTATGGTGACCATGCTGGACCTTCTAATGAGTGGACAACCTTCTCCACCTCCTGAGCTGCAGCCGCCAGAAACACAGTGCTCAATTAGTTCCTCAGGTACAGATATAGATACTCTGTTAGAGCATGTAAACATTATAATATAACAAGAAAAAATTGGTTCTTATAAGTATTTTCTCACACATAAACTTTTTTCTCTAACTCAAAAATGTGTTTATTTATTATGTACTCTTATATACACATATTTTTCATGATGGCAGCCGTCTGCTTCTTTAACTCCCCCTGACATAAACACACTGAGAGCAAAACAACAGATTACTTTGCCCACATGATTCCACTGTAACTAATAAAACACATCAACCACCATCAGAGAATCATTTTTTTCCCAAACAAGCTATATGAATATCAATCAATAGAAGGCTTCCTCTAAAATCTGTCACTGTTTGTTGTGGTAAAGCTTTAATAAAGATTCTTTTTACGTCCACTATCCTCCTTCCCAGTCTTACATTACATTATTTAACCATGTAATCCATAATAGACCAGAGCTGAAGATGGTGACGGCAGAAACTCCCTTTGAGAATCACTCAAATGTGAGATAATGCATCTGACTGAATCGCTAATAAATAATCTTTCTTTAAAGCGTCGAAGAAACACTGAGAGCCAAACCTGGAGTCCAGATGGGTCACTGTTACGGCAGTTATATATAAAACTATTATATGCACTCTGCCGCGGAAAATAAAAGACTTTATAACCTAAATATCTTTTGCAAAATTCCCACATTTCCTGTGCAAGAATAACAAAGCACAAACCAGTGATGGACAATCTGAAATTTTATCTACATGATCAACAAAATCCAAAACCAAACAATGAAGAACATGAATGTTTGCAGGCTGCAAGATGTTTTATGGCAATCCATTGAAAAGTAAAGACATTAGAGTCCGAGTTACAGCGACAAACTGCCTTTGCAGTAATGTAATTTTGCATTTTTATAACTTAACAGTAATTAAAACATCAGCCATGATGCTAAAAAACAAACAAGATGTGTGTATTTGTATGCTGTTCCACACTACAGCGGTTCTGGCCTTTTTCCACCGGCTGCCTGTTTGCTCCTGAATTGATTTTGAGGTTCATTTTCTTGTTTAAAGCCCTGTATGTGCTTTACTCCCCTACATTACAGACCTTCTAGCCTATTGTTCCACATTCAGGTCCCTCAGCCTCTAAACTGTGGAGCAGCCTCCCTCTTTCCATCTGATCTGCCTCCTCTGTTGACTCCTTTAAGTCCAAACTCAAAACTTACTTTTATTTCTAGCATTTGAGACCTCCTGAAGTGGCTGTTTCCTCCTGTTTTTCCACAACTGTTTGACTCCTTGTTTCTTCTATTTGTAGTTTTAGCTCCCTGCTCTGGTCTGTTCAGGTCTTTTTGGTCAACTTGGGTTGTTTTCAAACGTGCTTTACAAATAAATCTTGACTTGACTTGACTTAATGGCTCTCACCACTGTATTCCAATAACCTCACCCCCACAAAAAAACACACAAAACACACACAAAACACACACAGGCTCTGTACCTCTCCCACTGATGCTCGGTGGAACAGTGGATTTGTGACACATTATGTAAGAATGGGGTGTGAAGAGCTTTATAAGGTGTTACATGCTTGCAGTGAGCATGTAAGTGGCTTTTGTGCTACCACTGCTGCTGCTGCATGATGCACAAAACGCCTTTATCTCATTGCCGAGCTTAATGAGTGCTGAGCAAATTTCAACAATGCAAGCGAATAAAAAAATATATCTCAAGGGAGGATTTTACAGCTCTAAGTGTGCCGCTGTGTCGTGGTTTGTTTAGAATAACACTAAATAAAAAAACAGGAGCTTCTTGAATCTATTTACTTATTTTCTTATTTATTTGCATTCTGTTATATTGTATTTCCAACCGCTCTGTTGCGTATGTTGTGTTTCTCTAGACAGTTTTTTCCCATCGGGATTTGCAGCTTCCTACATGCAGATACTGCATGTTTAATACGAGCATTTATTGAAAAAATGCTGCTTTGGGGAAATGATCTCATTAGATAAGAAAAGCTGCAATGCTTGGATTCTAATTATGGACACGAACTTGGTCCTGTAATGTTAATTTTCAGTCACTACAATGTAAATGAGAATCTTTGGAAAAATTAGGCAGTTATACAGATTTTATTGATGAATATGCAGCAGATGTTACAGAGCTTATGTTAAAAGTGTTGTTGCAAATATGTGACTAAATGTCTTTTTGAAGGATTTCAACACAGACTCCATATGGTGATGAAACAAACAAAAACAAGAGCTTGCAAGCTTTACTAGTGCCCCCTAGAGGGTGGGATGCTCACTACAGCCAATGATACATAGCTGTCGGATGCAAAAAGTAGCAAATTAGGGGTCAAATAAAAATGTGATGTTTTAACTTGGACTGCCACAAGAGGAGAAAAACCCTGAGGAATGTTTAAATCACAATGGTTTATCTAGCACTCACACCAAAATCATCTCATTTCATGTATTCATTCAGCCTCAGGTAGCCGATTTATGCATATGGGGGGGATTTTTGTTTTGTTTTATGCCAGTCAATTAGCAGTGAGTGACCATCTGTTGGAGAACAGATGTTTTCAGTCAAAATATAAGGTTCAAAAGCAGTTGAGAAATATGAGGCATCTCAATTTTTTGAGTTTCTGTCTTCTGTATGTTGACTGATCAGTTTCGTTTGCACTTGTTGCAGTTTTGTTGTCACTTAGTCTGACTCGCCGGATGTAGACTGTGGGTTTGAGCTTGTCATTGGGCCCCAGTTTCATTCTCCTTTCCTTCTGCTAACTACTTGGTTTAGCGCTACCCAAGACGACTGTGATTAATACAAACAATACAAACAAACCAGACTGTATTTCCCTGCCTGCAGCGGCCTGATGTCGTCGGGTGCAGCCGGCTCTTTCTCCAGCAGTGATCAGAGCTTCAGAAAACTGAGCGAAGCTGCAGAGTCATGTGATGATTTTTCACTAAGAGACACTCCCATCTCATTACACACAACCATCTGATCCTTTGTTAATTACACATGTAGCGCTATCTATACAGGAATATTCATCAGTGCAGCTGTAAGTGTTTCTGAAAGTTAATATCATTTTGTTTAATATCGTATTAACCTGCAATAGCCCATATCTCTGTAACCCCACTAATGACTCGGTCTCATCAAGCTTGGCTTCACTGTCAGAAAGTGTAACATCCTCCACTCATCTCCTCCAGGGCCGTTACATAAACCAGGTGCATCGCTTTACATATAATTTCCTACAAATTAACATCTAAAGCAGGCTTCGCCCTCCCTTCTCCTCACCTCTTTGCCTCACTTTCCTCCCGCCTTTCATGTCCCTCTTCGCTCAGAGGGGAGACAGAGGGGAGGTGTTGTGCGGGATTCAAATAAAGAAATCGAGAAGTAAACAGAGCAGTGGCGAGGGAGGCGAGAAGGGTAGGAAGGAGGGGTTGATGGAAGGCGGCTGCTGGTTGGTGCTGCTAATGATGAGGAAAATAGAGGGTCATGTGGGAGCCATGGCTGAATGGAGAGAGAGAGAGAGAGAGAGAGCTGGTGTAGTATAAAGCATCAGGATCACTTGAGTGGTGGGTGGATGCTTTATGCATGTGTGTATCCTGCTGCTGTGTTTTTCTATGTACCTGCACAAGTCGTGTCCATTGACGTGGGTTTTTATATTACACGATGGCGGTGCGTGCCTTTACTTGTGTGAGTCAAACCAGGTTATCCATGAGTGAGTATTTGTGTGTGTGTGTGTGTGTGTGTGTGCACACTGTAGGTGTGGAGGGGGGGCGGCAGCAGAGTGATTAATGCGTCAAAGAGGCAGCTGTGGTCTGGGCTCACTCATTTGGAAATATCTTTCAGGAAAGGAAAGACGGAGCGGGAGAATGATGGGAAGAGGGAGGAGGAGATGCTTCTACATCTCCTGCCAGATAAACAAAAGCTGAGAGCCTTTTCACCCGGGTGGGATGGGCCAGTTAAGGAGAGGAAATAAGAGAATAAGGGAGGAAGGTGGAGGGCACTGCAGCAACCTACGGTCCCATTTCATATCTAGATTTATTTGTGTCTCCTTTAAGCATCAGTTGGTCTTAATCTCCTGAGTATTGTGTGAACATTTGCCTAATTAATGAAACGATGAATTGGACATTTTTAAAACACTTCCTGTTTGTTATCACTTTGGTTTTGTACTTTGTATTTAGTCACTTTTTTTGATCTCTTGTGATAACTGTTTTACTCCAAGAAGCTGTCTTATTTGTTGAGGTCTGGCAAAACGAACACATCTCTGCGACAGAGTCAGATGAGGCATTTTTAATTGTTTCAGTAAACGTTTTTCAGGTCATAACAACAACATGTTTTAATACTTTTGATTCAGTGATTTGCAACCAATTTTTTTATCTTCATGCAACAGCTCACTCCACGCTGTGATAAAGCTAATGCTAGTGAGAAGATAGTAATGGCAACATGTTACAGACCTAAAGGATTGTATCGGCATGTTTAATAAGAATCTTCCTAACATAGAAACAGATCTTCCTAAAAGGCTGCAAGTCATGGTAAGACGATGCTTTGTAACGTTTTAGCTTGGAGGCCAAACTTAGCTTGCAGCTGCTCTGTTAGCTTCAGCCAGCATGGACTACCAGTTTCCACCACAGTCAACTTAACCTCACAAACTGTGCATCAAACCATCAATCAAGCTTGTTTTTTCATATGTAATCACATGAGGCTTTTGTTCAAGGTTAAAGGTTTCCATTTTTATTCTAACAGGCAGAACTGTGTTTACAGAGGACAAAGAATAATATTATTCAGTGACACTGAAAAAAGAATTAAACCGAACAGATATTTTTTTACTTTTTGAATAAACTATAAAGTCAGTCCCTGACAATAAAAAAAACATTTCATTGTAAAGTTATTTCCCACTGAATTAGAGGCTTTGCTAGTCACAACCTGAGCTTTAGTAGAACTGTTTTAAATCTCCGTCACACGATTTTTCATTTGCTTTTCCCATTTGCATCCTAGATATAAAAAAGTAATACAGTCAGACTCTCAACTTGAATAAACTTTTGTAAGTATCCTGGCTATCTTAACTCATTTAAGGTTTTTTTTTTGTCCTCGATACCTCACACAACTTCTAATGGAGCGTTTTCTAAACTTGAGAAGTCGTAGCCCGAAATAAGAGGCAGTGCAGGGAGGGAAAAACAGCTTGTTGGGCCACTGTGTATCCTGACTCAACTCATTTTAAATGTGTAGCAAGTCGTGTGGATATTATGTTGAGTCAGGCAGCTGCAGAACAGCGTGAGAAAGCAGAAAGGGGAAATTTCAGCAGCATCTCCGGACACACGCTGGGCAAAGCAGGTTTACTCTTCAGGGGCAACGACAAGAGACAAACAACTGACAACAAAGATGTTTTTTAAGCTCTGAAAATGTGCAGCAATGCAACGCAACTGGCAAATATAGAAACTTATGACGCAAAAATATAACTGTGACTGCTCAAAGCTGAATTGAATACATACATAAATTAGATGGATGAAGCTGTCAGGTTCATCTTCGCTGTCGCTTTTAAAAAGATGATGATGTTCTTATTAGTAATGTTACTCGTTTTCTAGCTTTTTAATTAAGATGTTGAGCTCAATGGAAGTTAAAGGGATGCTTTTGCTATTTACTCTGTATTGTAGACGCTGAGTTTACTGTTCATGACGTCTCTTGATGATAATTTTTCAGTCTATGAGTGAATGACAAGTTCTCAAATGCACCAGTCATAAACATTTAAGGTCGAACAATCTGATTTGAGGGGGAGACAAACCTTTTGAAGCCTGACTTTACCTCAAAATTACAGCCGATTGAAGATGTCGGAGGTGTTTTGACACGACTGAAGCACCGATCCGAAGCTTACAGCAAGCCGTCAACCTGACTTCACCAATCTGACTCGTATTAGAAATGCAAAAGAGAAACACTGTCTCCGGGCAGACTCCCTGCAAGTGTGGATTACGCAGTGATGTCGTGTATATTGTGAGAGGGGAGGAGGAATTTTTGAGGCTGGTCTGAGTCTACAGACATTTTTTTTTTTTTTTTTTTAATTCCCTGTCTGCTGCCTTTTGTAGCTTCTGAGTAACACAAAAAGAAAAGCTTGTGTGGTTTAAAAGTTTTGCTTCCCTCCCACGTTTCTGTGACCTGATGTGCCAGATGGTTTGTTACACAGAACCAACTGAGACGTCGTCGATGGAAACTGTTTGGAAAAAAGAGAAGCCACTTTCCAAAAAAATTACCTGCTACGCAAACCTTTTTTCAGAGCTGCCAGTGTTGTTTTCAAACGGTCGCTTCTCTCACTATTGTCACACCTAAAAACAGGCTGGAGCTGCCAGCGGTCTCTCATCGGCTTCTGATCGGTCTGAACGACTCTGGTTTGGACACAAAGTTTGAGATAAATTCTTCTGTGACGTTCTTCTGTTCCAGCTGCCTCACAATGCAAACATTCATTATCCTACAGAACTTTACATCAATCCTGCAGCCTGAATCTTCTGATCTGCTCTCCTACACATGTATGCTGAATGCTGCTAATGATAAATGCACCTTCTGCTGCTGTAAATTTAGGGGTTTTTTTTGATAGCAAGCTGCAGAAAGCACAGAAAATGACGCCGTCTCTGTTATGAAGCACTGAAATACTGATATGGACTACATGCACCATATAAACAACATTTTGCTGTTTTTATATCTCAGTGGATCAGCATTAAACAGCAGTTGGGAACAGGAAAAGAAGCAGCAAGCCTGGTGAACTGGTTAGAGCCACAGGCAGCAGATGCTCTCTGTAAACCAACCTTCATCCAGCCTGTTGTTGAGAAAAAACACTCAGGCCCTGCATGCACCACGGCTCTGATTGCTGTTGCTCATTGTACGGCTCAATGCACGTATCCCAACCATACAGAAAAGCAGCATTAGTGACATGTGTTGCATCTGGGACTCATGAGGCCCCTCAGTTCCAGCAGCTACACCAAAAAACACAGTGAATGTGTTGCAGCCAAATAATGCTGCTTAAATGTGGATAAAACGCTCACCTAGTTTGCAAAGGAGCACATGAGAATAACCTTGGTGCATATGAATGGAAATGGAAATGAAGTTTTAGCCATTTTGGTCTAATTCAGACTGACTTTTACAGGAATTATTAAAAATTATTATGCAAAAATGTTGGTGCTAATTCTTTACCGGATCAAACTCTTGGACCCCGTTGACATTTTATGTATTTTCATAATTAAATTCACTGTTATTCTTAAACATCTATTGATTCACTTATCGATTCGGCAGCTTTAACACTGTGCAGATTAGTCCAGGCTGAGTTAAACGCTGCTGTAGCTACATGCAGAAACAAGCAGGCACAACAAGACGAAGTCCGTCGGGGTTTCTGATCTGGTCTCCGGTTCCAGTCTGTCAGCTGTGAGAAACAGTCAATACTCCATCACTACAAGTTTTGTTTGCTACTTTCTTTTTTTTCTATGAGCAGCACATTTACTTAAACTTTTGTTTTCTCTTGAGGGTTTCTTTGCTCTACTTCTGCTGTTATGAAACAAATAGCTCATGAAACACGCTGCTGAAAAGTCTCCACAACAGTTTCCGCAATGCTGCGATCTGTTCGGAATCTAACACACACACATCGAAAATACTCTTGGATTCACTTTCCTGTTTCCTTCTTGATTTGTTTCCTGCTTCCTCACGTAATTCAACATAATGACCGGGCTGTGACATCTTAAAAGTAACTGTAATATCCTTTTTTTAATCATTAAATTAGATACGATGTGGATACATCAGTTAAAAAGCAGAAAAATGCTTTTGCATAAGTAGCAATAATATCAGTGTCAGTAATATCATCAGTGTATATTTAGGTGTTGAGGAAGCACTCGATAGGTTTCCCCTTTATGGAGACATTTTTTACTGTAATTAAGCCCTTAAAGATGAAATGTGTGATAATGATAGGGGGCAGCATATCACCAGAGTACATCTAACTGCTGCTCAGTGTATTTTCTCCTGTAGCTCTCTTTGGCTGGAGCTCATAGCTGCTGTAAGCCTGTTAGCTCGGTTAGCCGTGCAGCTAGTGGCCTTTAGCTGTAACCTGAACATCAGATGACTGTAGGTCTTAAAAACTGGAACTGAACAC
This sequence comes from Ctenochaetus hawaiiensis, assembly GCA_029783645.1. NCBI lineage: Eukaryota > Metazoa > Chordata > Actinopteri > Acanthuriformes > Acanthuridae > Ctenochaetus > Ctenochaetus hawaiiensis. Next base: position 23,238,477 of record JAPZDY010000006.1, on the reverse strand, counting down.
AGCATCCAGGACCAGTTTAAATACGAGGATTATCGTATTGAGGCGATTTACAGTTGGATCAGGACACGGCAAGAAGGGATAAGAGAGGCATGAAGAGGGAGAAGAGCGAGAAGATGCAGGAGAATCACCAGTTTTACATCTAATTCAGTGACTGAGGGTTTATTTTGACAAAACAAGCTGGTTTTGCTGAGTTTTATTCACTTTTGTTTCTGTTGAGTCTGAATAAAATGTGTTTTGTGAGGTAACAAGGTTCAAACTTTCTTATAGCAATACTAGCATTTTTTTTTTACACAGGAACATGAAGTTTTTAGGAGTCAGTTTCAGACAGAGATGATTTTCTACGACGGAAAAATGCATGAACCTGCTGCAGCCTGACTGGCTGGTCTGCAGGAAACTGACGCCGACTCGACTAAACTGTCATGTGACATCTGCACGCAGTCATTAATATTATTTATGGTGATTTAATTAAGACAAATAATTTACTCATCGTAGTGCTGTGAGTGCAACCGTTTGTTAAAAAATGACATATTATTACATCTGCTAATCAAAGAATTAATATTTAATACCTTCCCATACTGTAAATATCAGGCTTAAGTTGAATTATCCAAAGCTATAATTCTATTCTTATATAACCAGATTTAATTTAAACATAATTAATCATCTTCCTCTTTTATTTGACATAAGAACAGCCTCAGACGGCCTTGAGGTAAGATACACGTTTTACTCCATTTAGCAAGACAACAGCACTGTTCATGTACAGCATGTAGGTATGGATAATTACATTGTGAAGCAGCTTGTGTCCACAATCTCTTTTACTGTCAGCGATGAGATCACAACCATCACTTTTCCCTTCAACTTTCCACATACGGCTGGACTGAACATAAATCACTCGTTTGTCTCGTCACATGGGGGCAGTAAGCAGCAAAATTAAAGTTTGTTTATCTCGAAATGTCAAAGATAATTGGTCTAAGCAGGCTGTGTCGTCTCGTCTGCATTATGGCAGATTAATTAGAAAAGAACATAGCTCAAAACCGCGCTGCCATTCTCCTTAATGCTGAAGACGTGTATATGGTCAAAGTTCGACCATTTGGATTTTATTACAGGCTTTGTAAGCAGATCACATCACAAACAAGCCCTGTCAAAGTGTCGCCAAGCAGGAGACACAGAGGAACAAGGTCTGAAACAATGGAGGTGACGACAGAAGCATGAATTTCTACAGTTTCACCTGTTTTTGCAGCTGTACTGTGGATGTTTGTGCGGTAAATGAAACAATCTAGTAATTTGTTGTAATTAAGAAAATCATCTGTGATTGTAATCTTATAAAAACCTGCAGCATCAGTGGGTTTTTGTGTAAAAATGTCCAACAAATCACCAAAATTAAACCTGACAGATTGTTCAATACACTTCGTTGCCACAATCAAACTTTTGTGCTTTAAATTTTTGTTCTTGAATTTAGTCTTTTTAAAGAGAAAGCTGTTGCTATTCTAATTATTTTAATTATTAAGACCAAAACAACAATGAATTGATGCATCAGTGTTGTTTTTGTTACTAAATATGTAATTTATTCTGCTGTTCCATCAACCGTCATCGTCTTTAAAAAAATAACCACACATCTGTGAATCATGATCCTTCGTTGACCCGAACACACAACAACAAATCCACTGTTTACTTCCTGTTTGAGGAACTTCTGCTGAATACTCGACACTCATCTCAGTTTTATTGATTTGAGTAATGAATGTTAGCATTGTGCCTTTCTGCAAACACTTGGATTTTAGGAAGATAAAACGCATTCAGAGACGCGCAGCTCATTGATAATTTTGGTCTTTTTGCAGGATTTGATGACAGTTAAATTAACTTCACATGCCCTTTTACATCCATATTTGTCTTTGTGGTTTATTCTGGGCAGACGAAGCTACATTAAAGCTGTTTAACTTCGCTCTGAACGTCCCGTCCCTACAGACAGGAGCAGCAGGTCCGACCTTCCCGCTCCCTGTAAAACATAATTCCAATCGTAATTTTTTATAGCACATCGTCTCTTCATCCTCTTGATTCAATTAAACGTCTTCGCTCTTTGTCTTTGAGTTGGAAGTTGGCACAATCTAAAGTCTGACATTTTGATTGATTTTGGTGTCGCTAAAAAAGCAACAGGCGACCTTGAGCAGTTTTTTTTCGTGGTAATTGTTATTTATTTAATTGAGAGCTTGAATAAGACTCAGAATTCATCCAGTTATTATCTGGATGAATCCATTAGTCAACGGGAGTCAAAAACAAGGTCCGTTTAATGAGCGAGCCGTGTCCTCCTCAGCTCACAGGGTAGCTCTGAGCCGCTCATGTATTGACGAATGCAGATTGCAATGCATCTGACTGGGAACTATTGACATTGCAATAGCGGAGACACATCCTGTGGTTGGGAAAATTTTCTTGGTGCAGCGAGAGATGACCTTGCTGAATACATATTCTGAGGAAACGCTGATAGAGCTTCAGTAGCTTGGGAAATTGAACCTGTGTTATAAAAGAAAAGCACACAGGATGACAAGCAAACACTGTATGCGTGTGATTGATTTAGTCATTAATCTGAGCTGTACTCTGTGTGTGTGTGTGTGTGTGTGCTCGTGCGTGTTTAAAAGGCCTCTGTCTGTGCACATATGGATAACACTCCTTGTATTTGACTGCCGTGTCCCTCATCCCACTTCCATCCTCTCATGTCTTCCATTCTATTGATTGGTGTACAGATCAAACAGGAGTCTCCCACGCAGGAGAAGTCTCGTCTGCCGTGGCGGGTCAACTAAGGAAGCACGCTGATGACAAGAAAATATTTTGCTTCTTCGCCAGTCTCTGCAAAAATCCTCCATTTTTTTAAGCGCCTAGTTACTCCGACGGAGTGAAAGAAATAACCAGTTTTTCCTTTTGTTTGTTTTCTGCCAAAAGATGTTGCAATGCGCTGTTGTTATAACAGTGTTTTGAGAAATAAGCATGATGGTTTTTTTTTTTTTTTTAGAAAAGCAGATGATTGTCAGGTGAAGAGAACAGAGTCCCACTGACATATCATTAGGGGGCGTTTTGTGTTGTGGCTCTCACTCATTTAAAGAGCCGGTAAGCTTCACCTGACAGAGGGAAGAGGAAGAACAAAGGACTTCCGAGTTTGAATCGAAAAAGACGAGTAAAATCACGGGACTCAACACAACAAGGCGCTCTTAGAGACAAAAGAAGCTGATAAATGGAGTTTTGTGTGAAAACAGTGAATATTCACCTTATTTAAGGACAAAAACGGGGAAATACAAACAGACTGGACTGACGGATGAAGTGAGGAAAGCTGACGGAGCTTTTTAAGGTGGAAAAAGTTGGTCATGATGAAGCAAAGCAGTGACGTGGAACTCAGCTGACATGGAAGAAAAACTCTCACAGAGGGACAATTAGGTCACATTTTCATGTCTTAAGCGACACGTAGCAAGACACGCTAGTTTGCTAGCTGCTTACTTTACAATAAGGATTAGTCATAAAAGTTGGCTGGCATAACAACGCAACACTTTCTATTTGTGTTTAAAGCACAAATTAGCATTTGTATGGTTATGTTTGCACTCTGGCAGCACTAGTTTACAATCGGGGGAAGATCCTGATAAATTATAAACCTCAAAAGAGATTTAAAACATTTAGTTTATTTAATCAACATTCATGAAAGAGTATAAACCTTTACTTATTAATTCAGAGCACTTTTAATGCCTAAACTTTATTACTGAGAGTGTTAGTTTGGACAACAGCTTTAATCATTTCTTTCAAAAATGCATTTATTTTGCTTGACAACATAAAAATATTGTCAAGCAAATAAACAATGTAAGAATAAACTTGTGCAGAGTTTATTACATGCAGTCACGACCGGCTTTGGCAACATATTCATAAAATAAACACATATCATCTAATTATTATGTTTTTGTTATTTTTACTTTGTAATTACATTACAGGTGATATCTATCATGTTGTTTACATTACCTTTCATTTAAGTTTTATTGCACTTTATATTACTTGTATTGTTTATTGTTTAGTTAGGAAAGAAAAGCTCGTACTTCAAATTGAAAATTAATAAAAAGTGAAGATTAATTAAAAGTAAATGCAATTCCAGGGCTGTTTTTTTTTTTTCTTTAATGTCAGCCAAAAGATGCTGTCTGGAACTTTTATCAAGTTCTTTAATTGCCTCATAATTAACTTTAAGTGATAGTTCTATCAGTGACTTTGCAGACTGACAAGTGTAAACATAAGAGTCTGCGTGACTGGGATTAAAAGGGCGTCGGTGATAAATCCAACTTTAGAAAAATTCTAAAAATGAACCTCAAACATATTGTATTAAAAAAAAAAAAAAAAAATCTTCAAAGCCTTATGCTGCCGGTGTTGCGACATGACTTTTTCTAACCCTCTGAAGAATTGCAATCATTGGCAAACAGTTCAAAAAGGTACGAGAGCCAAAATTGGCAGCTTACACGCTCATTTGGCACAACAACTACATCAGTCCAACGCAATGAAATGCAACAGATCCAAGATGAACCTGAGCACCGAGAAGGCAGCTTATTAGAGGCTGCCAGTTCGAGTAAGTCACATATTTCTTTGATAATTGACTTAATTCTAAAACAGATAACAGCGAGGAGATGGAATAATATTTTTTTTAAGTATTTCACCGCTCGGGATAGACTCCCTGCATGGATTTGGTTTCACATTAAAGTCAGATGAGATGATGCGTGATGCTGATCGCCGGCGGCATTGAGTGCACGTCGGTGTGAGTTTGCGTTGCCGCTCAGCTGGCATCCGGCCGCAGAGGCCACCGGTGCTCGATGGCAGCAGCAGCAGAGGTTTGTGACCGAGTGCAGGCCTGTGAAGGACTGGGCTCCGTCCAATCAGCCCCAAGGGAGGATCTCTTACTGTTCAATTCTAATTCATGTACATATAAATAACTGTCACTGGCTCTGCTAATTGGATTAAAAGGCTTGGTAGAGGAGAGACAAGGGAGGGAGGGGGGGGCAGTGAAGGCAGCCAGAGAGGAAGCACTGCTTGATTTTACAGCATACATTTTATTTTATTTTTTCCTTTGTAAAGAAGCTCAATCTGTGTTTCTAATTATTTATTTATTTTAATAAGTCAGTAATGAATAGATAAATAATCTCAAAATGTAGCCGTGGACTTTATTTGAAAGAAACATTAATTCCTAATTTTCTTTGTTTAATATTTCATCACATTTAAAAAAGGTTTTGTTCCTCCTTCCTGGATTGTTCCTTTAAATTGAATGTTGATGCCATTTGCTGCTAAAGAAGATGCAGCAGCTTGTTGCTCTTCCCCGCTGTGTGACGGATAACATTCTGGACTTTTTAAGAACTCGATGGCAAATATTGCACTACTGTTTTTTTTTTAAAACCTTGCACATCTTTGCTTCTGCACAACTGACTTCCATTTGCACATTTCGCTCTTGTTCTTTTGTTCTGCACACATTTTGTGTTATGTTGTTAATTTCCCTTGTAAATGCCCTTTTTCAATTCACTTGAAGATTCCTTCCAGTGATTGTTGTATAGTTGTTCTATCTATCTATCTATCTATCTATCTATCTATCTATCTATCTATCTATCTATCTATCTATCTATCTATCTATC
>JAPZDY010000006.1:23210049-23222803 GCA_029783645.1 Ctenochaetus hawaiiensis | reverse complement strand
GGGACAGGGGTGGTTGATACAGGAGTTTTCCAGATTAAAATGCCCGACTTTGAGCTCGACAGCTCAAAGGCTATTACACCAGCGCTCATTCCCTCCCACCTTGCTTTTTACTTAATTGAATCAGCCAGTTCCCATATCAGATATTCCTTAACGGAATACTGAAACCTATCCACCCTTTTCCTAATACCATTAGAGAGGGGGGGGGGAGCGGGAGAGCAAGATGGATGCTTTAATCCTGCTGGTTCGGAGCACACAAAAGGGGAGCGTGCCCTGCAGTAAGACATTAGCCACAACATTCTCTATTGAGCCACAATATTCAGGGGAGCTGAAGACTCGCCCCGTCGCTGGCTGAGCGAAAGCTACAATAACAAGAGCTCATTTCCTGCAGACAGCCCGGCATGTAAATAACAGAACAGTTACTCGTTGCTCTGCTTGTTATGTGGGGAAAAGAAATAAATTACTGCAACATGTTACAGTTGGCAGCACCTTATTTCCATGATGTCTACTACAGTATTTTATGAGTCCACATGGGTCCAGTACATTTATGCCATCTGTTCATGAAACCGGCAGATATGCAGGAATGCATGTCCAATTTGACACAATGGTGATGCAGATGAATGAGGCTCAGGCAAGCCTCCTGCTGCTGAGGTATTCTTTTTTTTTTACCTACCTATTTTCTGCTGTGTCAAACTGCGGCTAAGCTAAGGTGAGGTCCATTATTTCTGGCCAGCTCAGGCACAAACTAATCCTCTTATTTGGGAGGTCAGCGCCAATCATTATACAGAGGGGTGCCATTACAGTGCACACTCCAGTGACCTGATTTTCCCCTTACATAAATATATGACTCAAGGGACTGCTCTTACTCCCCTCTCTAATTTATCTCTCTCTAGCTTCTGCTTCTTAGCTCTCATCCTCTGCTTTTTCCTCCCTAAACTTTGCCCTCTCTTATCTATGACCTTCTCAAACCCCCTCCCCTTCTCTCTCTCTTTTTTTTTACCTTTTCGTTTTTCACTCTCCCACACTTTTAGCTTCACATCCCCTCTTTTTTCCCACCCTCATTTTTTTTTTTTTTTTTTTTCAGGGTGACCAGACTTGCGTATAATTGAATCTGCACAGAATGCATGAGCAGGAACAATTAGCTCAGTCGCTCAGAATGTGGATATAGCTGTACAGTAGGATAAACAGAATTATTCAAAAAAAAAAAAAAAGGGGGGAGGGAAAGCAGGAAGATAAGCTTGAACAGTATGGGTCTCTGAACAATGAGGAACACAGAGCTTACAATGTACACCCAAATTTGTTCCCACCAACCCCCCTGATAAAGACGGGCCACTCATTTAACATCGCCTGTAATGTACATTGTCTTTGCTTTCAGTATGTCCAGCTAACCAGCAATATCAGCATTTACTTATGAAACTCTGTGCACTAATAATCTCACTGGTATGAAAAAGGGAAGGTTTTTAATGAAGGAAAGTAAAAGATTATTCTCTTAAAGGTAAATAAAGGCTAAAAAAATTCAATAAAAAATCATCTAAAAGTCGTTTGGATATTTTATTCTGGAGCAAAAAATGTCAACCTGCTGATGATCTTGACGAGATGTCAGACTTTTCGCAGGAAGCTGAACGAAGTCAGTGAACCGACAGGAAAGTTTACATCCAAGAAACCTTGAATAGTTGCATTAAATTCTCTGGCAATGAACCCTGCAGTTATCAATACACTTTACATAAGACGGGAATGTCAGTTCCATTGTGGCACAACAGAAGAAGTCAGAGGTTTGACAAAAACATGCAGATTCATTCACTACGGGCTGCAAATTCCTGCACTTTAATAACCATTAAGATAAAATATAATCTGGATTTAAACTTTAGCTGACCTCCCAGCTGACCAACAGCGTCCCCTTGAGCCATAATGCAAATGTGGCTCAAAAAGCACCACTGCTTGTTTCACGAAGGGGACCAAGTTCTGCACCGGAAAGTCCTTTCTGAACAGATCCTTTATTATTTTATTGTCTGCATCTATTTTTAATTGTATGATAAAAAAGTCTGTATAAGCAGAAACAGTGTTTACATCCCTGAAGTCACCATCACAGATGGGATGGCAGCCTGGGTTGAAACCACGCAATAATAACAACCTCTTGGTCCTGCTCAGGCTGTTATATAAATGCAACAATGCATGAATCCTCTTAATTTATGAATACATGAAACGTTTTAAAAAAAAAAACAAAAAAAAACAAAAGAGACACTTTTTCTTCCAGAGAAAGGAAAAAGTTTGGAAAAAAGCTTCTCTTCTGTCCAAAAAAATATATATATTCTGCTCTGTGTGGCGCTGACACCAGCAAAGATGGACCATAAATACTTCATAAATACCAATTACCTCAAGAAGTAGGCATGAAGAAAAGAGCAGCTATTTCAGCCAATTATGAGGCTTCTCTCTCAAAGGGTGGAGAAAGACGACTCTTCCCTTTCAAGCCTCCCACTGAAAGGAGAAACCTCTGTCATGTTGCAGAGCCTCAATAATGTTTCCCTCCACCTTCATGTCAGGGATGAAAGGCCCCAAATGTCCTTTGAGTGAAACCCCCAGAGGACTTAACATGCATCAATAACATTTCCATCCTTGAAGATGTTTGAGGGGGACTACACATAATCTTCTCACAGACTTTGAGGCTCTGCTCACATCCTGTGACTTTTATTTACCCCAATCTCAAAGGTCCTCGCGCGCCATGCCAGAGATGGAGATACAGAGGGAGAAAGAGAAGGAAGAACAAAAGAAAACAGAGGGAGTGAAAGGCAGAGTCAGACAGCACATTGTGGTGAGTGTCGCCTGCTTTAAATAGGACAGCTGCCTCTTGAAGGAGCCATCATTCTTCATAGGGGTAGCCTGTCTTCATTTCCACCCTCGGCAAAGCACACGGGGCTTAACACACTTACGTCTGAGGATTTGCTGCACTTGAAGGTGGCAGCAATTCCCTCGACTGCAGGGGGAGGGAGCACTGCAAAGCCACCCCGGAAAAAAAGTCAATGGCTTTAACGAGTTCAGCTGAGGTGGCCTGACCTCCTCCTTCTAAAGAAGTCAACTTCCGACTCCTAACTGCAAAGTGGGTGTCCATTTCTGCCATTGGTGTTGCGAATTATGTGACTTTTAACTTTGTCAGATCGCTTTCTACTCATTCTAACGACATTTTGTCTTGTCAGTGGGAGTCTTGAAGTTGTTCTGGTTGGGCAACTTAATGTCTCATAAACAACAGGAGTCAAAAATTACAAGATCTTTAACCAGGAGGACACTGATGACTTTTTCTGGTCGCCTTCTCAACTCCTGGCCTCCTGCAGCCTCGGTCTGCTCTCATTAGCTTGTTGCATGATTCCCCAAACTTGTAACCAACATGAGCAGATATTTAGCCTCCTTGATATCTTTATAAGGTGTGCTTCAAGAAGAGCCATTACAAGCTCTTAAAGTGCAGCATTAATCCTCATAATCTAAGAAAACTAACTGCTGAACAAGTATTCAATCGGTCATGGGCTCCCAGTAGGAAGCAGCACTGGTAGGCACTCAAAAGGGACAAAATCAGAACACATTTAAAAAAAACACTGGGCATGGGCTTTGTTTATGGTCTTAATAAATTATAAAGCCATTTGAGCACATTTTTCATCTGTTTTACTACAATAAGACATAAATTACATAAGTAGAACCAAACTCGACTGCTGAAACAAACACAATAACAAAGTTTTCAGGAAGTTTTCGTTTTGATCTTGAATTTGACTTTTTTCTAAAGTGTCTTTGTAAGGATTTTGAAACTGTTGAATGAAATTAATATTTGAAAAGATGGCCACTTTGATCACGTCTCCTTCCTCTGAAACCAGCTCTGTTGCCTGATCTCCCCTTTCTCCTCATTTCCAACCAGGTTCAGTTGCCCAAGTTTGGATTTTCTGGGTTCAGTGACTGTTGATATGACAGCAAGTCTATTCAGTAATAAAACTCTCCCTATATTCACATTTTTTCCATAGTCTCCAAGTATATTTCACTAGATTTGAATTCAAGTCAGCGAGGACATTTCTGTCACATGCAGATTCAGTCCACCATTGATCCATAAATTATTCATCCAGAGGCCCAGCGCTTGTTCACATTGTACCTGAGACACTGTATCCAGAGGGATGTTGGAGTTGCTGCAAAGTTAAATCTTTAATAGTCAGCTTTTGTTGTAAGCGGCCTCCCTCATGTTCAAATTAAGCTTATGACATTCAGCTACAAAGCAGTGATTATGAAGAAAAGGTTAGCAGATATTGCATTGGCTCGTCGCTCAAAACGACACAGTGAGTCATCTGCAGCTGAGCAGCCAACAGTGACAGTGGAGAAGAAGAAGAAGAAGAAGAAGAAGAGGGAGCATTATTTGTGTGAGCTAATTAAAGAACTTGATCATTAAACTCCCACAACCTCCACAGAAGCCAGGCATGAATAAAGAGAGACGTGTGGCCAAAGTATAAATCAGCTGACCACCTACACAAACTGTTCCAACTTCCCCAATAAAGCACAGTAAAACTTGTATTCAACCCAGAAACTGGAGCGCTAAGCGTTAGAATTCGGGGATGGTGGTGACTATGATATCTCTTCAAACCGGACCGACAGACTGACCTAAAAAAAGGAAACTTAAATAGTTGGGTCTTCAAGACTTCACGGCTCTTTGAAGAGGGATGAAATCTGTATCCCTGCTTTCAGTAAGGCTAATTAGATCATTGACATTTTTCCTTGTGGCAACTCCTGGCACTAAGTGCAAAAAAAAAAAAAAGTATATGACTTTGAACTCTCACTTAAAAAAGCCAAACCGATTTCCAGTTCCACTTTCGGCTAAACTCAGTGCCCGTTAATGCAAAAACAGAAAGAGAAAAAGAATTTTGATTTGAAAAAAAAAAACTTATTTCAGCAACATGATGGATATTCTAACATCTTCTTGGAAACCAAAAAAAAAAATAATGAGTCCATATAACAATGAGAAAATGTCAGGGAACACAAAATAATAAGACATGGTCCTAACCAACCCCTTGAACACCATATTGCAAGGCAAATTACTGTTGAGATGACTGCACCGCCAGATGTGGCTCTCACCCAGCAGTATCACAGAAAAAAAAAGCCAGCATATGCTCCACGCCGAGGATAACTTAACTGGTACAGACCGCTGGTAAGCCGATTGAGAGAATTCCCCGAGCAGAAACGGCCTACTTCGTACAATATGGTGAAGGACCACAATGATGAGCCAACATAATGATAAATTTGCTTGGGATCTATGGTGCAATAAGTTGTATCCGATCAATGGAGCACATAAAAGTATGACCTGATCAGATATGCTTCATCGTTTAGCCATTATTCCCAAGATCTAATTTGTCTTAGGCTGTTTGAAATGACTACAATATAAGATGTCAACTACCTGGTGTCGACATGAGCAGCCTGGCAGGTAAACTGCAGCTCTTTTTAAGCGCTGAGACAGTGTGTCAACATGCTGCTCTGCTGACTGAACGGGTGAGAAATTTCAACTCATGATTCATGCATGATTCAGTGCATTGAAATGGCAAAATAATAAAAAGCCAATGAAACTTTTGCAGTTTAGCAAAGATACAGAACAAACTCCTTATCTGTTCAGGTGTGAAAGTTGACCTTTTCTCTCACATAAACTGGTTATTTATTGGTTAATGTTTTGATTAGATGAACATTCATGCAATTTATTTTAAGCCTTCTCCATATCTAAAAAACTGTAGGTCAAATTGTGCTCCTTAATATCCCAAACCTGGACTTTTTGATCCACCTCAGAAATATTATTCTGTTGCTACTTCTGCTTTTCACGATTTACAGGTCAATTTTAAATCCTCAGTACAAACCAATAAAGCACAAAGAGTTCAAACTTCTAACAGCCTGATGATTCAGTCGGTGCTGAATCACCGAAGAAAAAGAGAAGACATAGACAAGCAAATAAATAAATTTCCTTAACAGTTCCTGCCGTTGAGTCAGCCTTTACGACAGACATCTGTCTTTTCTTCACAAAGCTCTCGCACATTGTTTCTCACTTTCTTTTGTCATCCAAGACAGAGATATTCACAAAGACAAACAGTGTCGGCCCAAATACATATTCGCGTAACTGATGTTCACACTGATATCAGCTTTGTTGATGGGTCTCTGTCTGAATGTGTTGTAAGTTGTGCCAGAAGCTTTTATTGCAGCTTAGGAGTTGTCTCAGATATAACATTTTATTTCTTGTATGTGGTGATTTCAGCCCAGTTAGCATGTGAATAAACCCTTTTTCTTATTTGTTAGGAGTTTTAACACGTTTAGTTAAAGTTGCAGAGGTTATAGCAGCGACCTTAAGGGCATGTTATGTCATAATGGGTTTGTTTTATTTGTTTTTTATTTAGTTTCATGAGCTCTCTGGGTTGTGAACAGTTTCAGGAGCAGCTGAAGCTCATTAGCTTTAAATGTGCTAGCCAGGCTAATGTTTACTGTGAAGCACATGCATGTTAGCTTGTCGCTTGTAGCCATTTTTCAGCCATCTTTCATTATTTTTTCACTAAGGTTGCTATTTCAATTGCCCTGGTGCAGGAAGATGACGTGACCATTCAAACTCTGATCTATTGGTTTGTTTTTCAACTGGTGAAAAAACACCACCGGGCCAGCGTGAATGACTGAAAACAGCTGTGACACCAGAGTTTTATACCAGGCTAACTATAAAACCAAATGTTGTGCACTTTTCCTTTTTTAAATGGATTTATTTTAGAGATCTAATAAGCTTTAAGTGGCAGCACAACTACTGAGTAAGTTACAAGTTGTCGACAGTGAAGTCCTCGGCCGAGTTACCCTGATGTTTCATAATCAGTGACCTCTGCCGACTAGTTGACTTTGCAGCTTGAAGGGCTTGTGTTGGGCCGTTATTTAGCTTAGCTTTTTGACACGCTGATTATTATTTTAAGTATGTACCTGGCTCAGTCCATCTGGCTGTCCGCTAATTTATTTATTTCTCTGGTTACGCTGATCTCATACACCAGACCAGAGAGATGTTGACTGTAGGCACTTACAGTGTGAAGCAGCCAGCCAGAATGAGCTACTCTGGCTGTCATAGATGCTGCCAATCGAGGCTGTCCGCACAGAGGCTGCTGTACACCTGCCATTCTGGAAATATCCTGGATCCTACTCTAATTCAATTTACCACTCAAACGCATTTCAGAGCCTGTCACGCATTTTCCCTGCCAAGAGGCAGTTGCATCAAGAAGGACTGAAGCGTGTTGGTAGATACTGTACAGCAGCTGTACAGGCGCGTGTGTGTCTGCATGTGTGTGTGTCAGTGTTGCTTGGAGGAAGGGGGGAAAAAGACAAAAAAAAACAAAACATGACCCCATTTATTTTTGGTGACTCTATTGAAAGAGGCCTTGGTTTCATTAGAGAACAGATTAGGGGGGAAGTCAATATCCAGCAGCTTTGGATTTAAAGCCCTACTTACAAAGGCATTAAGATTCCAGGAAGTGATAAAAACCATATGATTCCTGCTTCTTTTGTTTAAGGAAAAAAAGAAGAGTTGACTTCTGTAATTAGAGGAGACCTCTGCGGGATTTCGGAGGCCACCACAATTAGCTTGCAGTTGATTTGAGTAAAGTTGCTCGTTTATTTTATTGTACTCTGCCCGATGTCCTTATTTAGAGAGTGGATTTATTTGTCAATCTAATAAACACGACTAATACAAGACTGCCTTAGGCTTTGCACACGTTTTTAAAACAGATTAGCCATTATAAAAGCACAACAATGACTGCAGGCAAATTTTCTTTGTCGTCCTCTGTTAAAAAGGGAGTAAAGGGAGGCGGGGTGCAGTTGATAGGCAGACACGGGAAAGAAAAAGCTTAAATAATACAAAACAATCTAACATTTCCCCCCACCGATATCCTCTCCTCCCTCCCAGCTAACGACTTAAAAGAGATGCACAAGCCACATTTTCAAAGCGACCGCGAGTGAAATGTTTGTGTGTGTTCGCTTACTCAGCTAACACAATCACACAGGTACGCAGGGACAGGCTATTTATCACTTTAAAGGTCAGCCATAGCCTCATCTGAGCCCCTCTTTATGTACAATTACCCAGTTTAGACTATAAAAGCATAAAGCATATAGTTGTTTTCAAGAGGGGAGCTTCAGAGTCGTCCCAACAAGGTTATCTTAAGATGTCTCTAATGCATAGATTTGAATGTATCACACTGTAATAAACATGATAAACCTGATTGACATTCTACATTCACCTGAGTGTCTTTTACAGCTTTTTTTTTACTGCGCTAAATGAGATTCATACATTATAAAAGACAGCTATTTGAAGGTCATTCACTTTGAGCAGGAAAAACAAGAGGATGGGTTATGCTATACTGCTGTTCTCAACATGTAGATCGTCGCTTGACCATCTGTTTTCATCCCTAAAGAAACCGAGCAACACATCACGCTTTTTGTATACACTAAGTGCCATTTGTCTCATTAATAAAACATCGAGGTTTGAGGTATTATTTAACGCTGATGAGGATTTATTTGAGCTCAGGAGTTTTTGTTTGTTATAGATTTCAGCCTGTCCTTTTTCAATCCTGCTATAAAATCCCAGTGTTTGACAGTGAGTCTGGAGGAGCTGGAGAAAGGCATCTGTGTGTGTGTGTGTGTGTTGCAGTGTATACTGTATATCACAGGGATGATCTGTATTCTTTCACACAGCGGAGGGGGGGGGAAAGCTCTTTCTCGTGGGATTGCTGCAGTCACGAGTGATGCCGAATAGGTCTGGTGAATCTCGCCTCTGAAACGTCCTGAAGGTTCATAGCTTTCTAATCTGTCATACTTGAAACCAGAAGATGTCAGAGAGCACGACGAGTCAATAGATTGAACGGAGTGAACAGAATATGATGGTACACCAACATCAACCTCATCGCTGAGAGCACACACACACACACACACACAGAGAGGAGGTGCAAATGGGAAGTGACAGTGTGCTTCAGGGTGATGCGAACCCACCGGCTTCACTGAGGTATTAAGAAGGAGGAAAATTTAATGTTTTTCTATATAAACTTATAGTTTGAAACACATCTGCCAATATTAATCACTTTATTACGTGATGTGAGAAAACTATCAAAGTGACAACTCCCTTCCATCCGGACAATCCAGGAGAGGAAACACTGACACGTTTGGTAAAAAAAAAATAAAAAAAAAGATCTGTGATTGATGAATTATATTATCATGCATGTCACACAGCATTATGAGCACTAAATCAGAACTGCAAAGCCGGATAAAAACATCAAAGCAATTTCAGTACACTGATGTTGGGAAAATGCTTATTAAACCCCCCCCCTCCACCTTTTTTTATTTTTTTTTAAAGTCAGCATACTGAACCAGCTGACTGACTAACTACAGTGTTCAGATGCACAGTGTGACTAATCCATATTAATCCAACATGACAGCGGGAAACTCTCCAAAATCAATATCTCTGATTGATTGCTGTCCAACTTGTAGTGCCAGTGCTCGTACTCTCGGAAAATGACAAGCAACAAATCCAAAATCATTTAGCCACATTTCACGTTAGAGCCACGGCGCAAAATAATCCTGTTAGTCGCTGTAAGAGTAGACTTTTATTTTTATAGAAAAGCTATGATGAACAGCCATCGGGGGCTTATTGAGTACAACCCGCCTGAATAATGTAGGTTGGTTTAACATCACAAAGCTGCTTTGCACTGAGAGAATGTATGCTTTAGTGGTTTCTGCTCTGAAATCTTTCATTTTCTGACTCACTCTACCCTCGCGAGCTGATCACATGATAGCCTTCACTGGGTTGAATCATCCCTGAGGTAAAACACACACACACACACACAGACACAAACACACACACACTCACACAACTCCTCCAATTTAGCTGCCACCACTTTCAATGGCTTCCTATAGGTCTCAATCCGACACCTGTCACATCTGTTTCCTGGCCTCCCTGGTGTGGTGATAAGAAGCAGGAATTACAATTGTCATTCCACATTTTCACCCACTATTTTTATCTGTTTCAATGTCCATCGCTCACCTATCTCTTGGTAAGGAAACGAGTGTGTACTCACACACACACACACACATAAGAGAAAAACAAACAAACAACATAAAAAACAACACCACAATCCTGCTTCTGAAAGCCTATCAAAGCTATCAATCAGCCGTGGCTTGAGGCTAAAATCGAGAGCCGTTCTGATGGATACATTTGCTACATCCCCAGTTCAATTTGTTTGGCAGCTTTGGACAATGCGGCCAGTTTGGTGTGCAAACACATTGTAGCAATCACTCCCATTCAACTGGCAAAGCATGAAATGACAGCCGAGGCCGTTTGGGGAGCCGTCTGTTTGCAGACGTGGCAAGGCAGCAACAGTGCGAAAGCACGGCCGTGCACAAATAATGCTGGTCGAGATCTCGGCAGAGATGAGGGGCCACTCCATTTGTACTTTTTGGACGCATTTTTATCGGTTGAGAGCTGATAGGTGTCTTGGTGCATTACACCGAGTGTACTGGAGTCTTTCACAATAAAATGACAAAGCTCTCCAGGGGGGCACAGTAATTATGACTCTTGTCTGTTGAGAGCGAAGTTGGGCAGTTGGGTAATGATTTTATAGAGCCAGAAAGTCCTCAGAGGGAGGAGGTGGGGATGGTTGGAGGGGTCAACAAAAAAAAATCACTGACTTCATTTACATGCACGCTGATTTCCTATTTTTATTTGAAATATGACAATATTTTTCTTTCAACTTTTATGCATTTATGAGGTGTTTGCTGCAGCTTCTTGCATCTGTGTGTTTTAAATAAACTAACTAGCGAACAGTCTGCAGGGTTTGGGGGGGGGGTGCACGTTTAAAAGTAAAGCCCACATTTCTGGTTGGAAGGAAGAGAAACATCTACTTTTAAACATGATTATGACGGGATCTGACATGCCTCTTCACGGCAAACACTGACCTTTTCAGGAAAGTTATTAAACATAAAAAAATAAATGTCATTATTAATGTCGATGT
Organism: Ctenochaetus hawaiiensis; assembly: GCA_029783645.1. Classification (NCBI taxonomy): domain Eukaryota; kingdom Metazoa; phylum Chordata; class Actinopteri; order Acanthuriformes; family Acanthuridae; genus Ctenochaetus; species Ctenochaetus hawaiiensis. The sequence continues at coordinate 23,211,785 of JAPZDY010000006.1, read as the reverse complement.
GTTGATCACGGTGGGCACGACAGCATCTGAACAGGAACATTAGAGGAACATTCTTCATTTTTATTATCTATGTAAGCAGCTTTCTAAGAACACTATCTTTTTTCAGGTTTAGAACAAAAATATCCAAAATATTATGTGTAACAATTTTGTCATTTTTGACAATTATTGAATGTTTTTGTCACTTTGAGCATTTTTTTTCTTAATGTTTAACACTGTGCCAAGTCAAATTTTAAAGTGCAGTTCTGGAGGGAAGCTACAAAGAAGGCATTTTGTTGTTTTATTTAGAGGATTTATTGAATAATCTGCATGAGCTGAAGTTTGATCTATCCATAAAGAGCCACCTGATTAATCTTATAAGGTGTAAATGAAGACTTTTGTGTCACATGATGTTTTAAGTGCTTTTAAAAGGCTCTGATACATCATTCAGAATAAGAGCTCAGGAAAAAATGCAACGCCTGTAACTAGTTTGATGTGATATTGGCCTTTGAAAGCTTTGTCTGTGAGCTTATTCCTCTGTTGTTCGGTTCAAGGTCCAAGGTTCAGCTTTATTGCATGATGAAATGCTACTGCAGCCCCCTCCATGCTACACAATCAGAAAAGAGGTCATAGATTTTAATACTTGTAAGCTAAGCACAAAGCATGATGGGGGTTTTCAACATCTCTTCAATACTTGTCCTCTAAATCACCCAACATTATCCGCAGATTCTTTGCACATGAGTCGAGGCGAGGCTTTATGTTCGACTGACCGTCTGACTTATTGACCAGGGCCATGAAGAACGACGGTACGATAAACAGCTACCCTGAAGTCATGTGCTTCCTCTTGTTCTTCCCATTTTCCCATCAGCTCTCCGCCGACCTCTGCAAACAGCTCGAACGAATGCAAACGTGAACTTTCAACAGCTGCTTCACCTTTAACTCTCCCGATGTGAAAGGGGCTTATTTTGCAAGAGTTGCGACATCCATTGCTCTCCCCCCCTTGGAGAGCTACCTGTCAGGGATTTTTACTTTTCCTCTTTTGCCACAGATGTCTACTGATGCAGCACTGTCCTTGAAATGCCGTAACAACATCCTGTCTCACAAGGCAACATGTGCCAGCGACCGAGACAGTTAGATGGAAGAAATGCGACATTTTTTTTTCCCTGAAACCTGTAATCTAACTCTGCCATGATGGTGATGTGTGTGCTTGAGACAAGACACAAGGGAAATAACTTTGGTTTTAATGTCAGCAGAAAAGCCTGTCGGATGACCCATTTGACAATTGAGTAAAGTGGCTATGTAATGGAACGGTGTTAAAGGAAATCTCTGCAGAGGTTCAACCAGCTATGTATTATTACAATCTGGAAAGAACATGCAAATTATTGTTTAATTTCTTTAATTTCCCTCCATGTTGTCGCCCGGCTCTGTATCTCTGATAAAGATCAAGGGGGGCTGGTTGCAGAGTATGTACAGTGCATTCTCTAATTTGTACGTTTTTTTTTATCATTTTATTAAAAGGGAAAACTGTAATACTTCAACTCAACTTTTGTCTGGTCGAGATCACCAAATTCATCAATATTTGCCCTTTTCTACTGCTTCCATTTCGACTGATAACCCCCCCCCCCATAAGTCACAGTTTTCAGAAAAAAAGGAAATAAAAAATGCAAACAGTAATAATTATAGGTAACCTGTTACACAACAATGACACAACAGTTTTGCCTGAGATCATAAACACACAGTTCATGTCTTTGGACTAATGT
>JAPZDY010000006.1:23127369-23139691 GCA_029783645.1 Ctenochaetus hawaiiensis | reverse complement strand
AGTTTGTTCTGTGATGAACTCGACATAAAGTCAATGCTTAATAAAGCTTCAACCCCTTTTTAACCTAAATGTGAATAAATAAGAAAAATCATTATTTGTGTGACTGGACATGAGAATGAACAACTATGATCTTTTATGCAGAGAATCCATGCTTTCTAATTAATGTCTGTGTTTGGCCATTTCTCATTTGTTACAGTTGGGGTGAAGTGACAACAGCTATTTGTCGAGCCAAGCGGGAGGACAGAGGCTAAAAACAAGGTATGGATGGAAGAAAGAGGGAGCAGATGGGACGGTGTCAAGGAGTGCAGAATGAAGCATACCTTCATCCATCACGGCCCACGTGCATGGCACACACACACACACACACACACACACACACACACACACACCATAACACACACAGGGAACAGTCTCATTCATTTTAGAGCCGCCTTATTGAGACCACAAAGCACAACAAACACTTTCGCTCTGGAGTCAGTGTCAAACTAAATTCACCACCAGACACACTGTGAGTTCTTTACACGGCTAATCAATACGTTTATGACAACGCAACAAAATAAAATATTTACGTTATAATAGCTGCTAATGCAAAGAGTTTACAGCTAATATAATTTATCAGCACATGTCAAACAACCTTCGGTATGTTTTTGCTTCCTCGAGCGTCAGCTTCCTGTGGAAGTGCGTGCGATGATTGTTGTCAACATAACAATTATAATCAATTCACGGTTTGCAGCTCATTTCCTGTCAACAGTCAATGATGGTTTTTTCCTCTCTGCCCATGACCACGATCTCTCCCTGACTTTAACTCTCACCATTCAGGTGACAGATCAGAGAACAGTGGATCGCAGGTTGCTCTCAGGTTGCGTCAGGACGGCTTTCATCTCATTGGTTCTGCATTGAAAATTTCTGACAAACAACTGGTGTTAAGGACTTCAAGAGGGAGGTCGAACTGGATGGTTGCATGTGTCTTTCGCTAGCAACACAACGGACGTGATTGAAATCCCGTCTCCTGTAAACAGTCAACATTGTTTCCGTTGTCTTCAGATAAGAGGATTTAGTTACTTACATGTTTTTTTAAGAGAAACATGGATAAAATTTTCATTTTCACTTCATGATTGTGGCTCGTGCGACAAACAGAATCTGTATCTGCTTTCCTGTCGTGGTGGAAAAATATCAGGCACTGCTAGTTTTTTTTTCATCCTTTTTCTCTGAAGGGTGAGAATAACGGTGTAGAAACCCGGCTGGGGAGCTCGGCCACAAACAGCGAGGAGCTAGAAGTCCACCTGTGACCCTGTAGGCTGCAGCTCCGTGTCGGGCTCGGAGTGTGATGTAGGCCTGGCTGCCCCTCTGAATTCCCCGCCGAGGATGATGGGGATTAGCTGGAAAAACGACTAAATAAACAATGAAAGCTACAGCGAGAGGTTGGACAGAAGACAGCACGGCCACGACGCTGTTTGTTGAACTCCAGAGCCCAGATGTGAAGGTTGTAAAAGGTGAGAGCAGGAAAAAAAAAAAAAGCTGAAAGGAAAGATGAAAGGTGTCGGGCTTCATGATATCTGGATGATTCTTAAGAATAAAAACTAAATTAAAAAAAAAAAAACACACTGCCCTTTTCTTATTAAGAGCAACAGGAGTGTGTTTTCTCCTTTCTTCAATGCAGAAAAAAAAATATCATTTCCATACAGCCCACTCACCAAACATCGAGAAAGAAGGCCAGGAGCCTTATAGAAAAAAATTGGGTGCATAATGCGGCAATTCACTTCTCATTTCTGCTCCCCACATATTGGATGGGGCCAACAGAATGGTAATAGAGTTGATGTCTCCATCCACCGATTCACGCTCGTTTGTTATTTATTCATGAGAAAGTAAGCGGGGTGCCTAGCTTAATACAGTTTATGTCATTCACTCACTCATGCTGTTCAAATTGGAGTATAATATAATTCCAGTTGAAAACTTCATGCCCCTTGTTTTTGAATCTCGACTTCATTCAAAACTTGCAAGTGGAAGAAAGTGAGAGAAAAGTTCTTTTTTATTTCTTTTATTTATTTTTTTTTACAGCACAACAAAACAATGAGCTGACAAGGCCGAGCGAGCAGGAAATTCATCACAAACAGAGCTAAAGAGTCCTTCCATTCTGGTTACATCAATATACTGTAATCAGGCTAAATGGCTTCAACTGTCAGGCTTTTTTCTTTTTTTGTGTGTGTTTCTCCTTTGATCAGATTCTGAGTTGACATTTTGGCAGGAAATGTGCAGCTTTTAAATCTTTCTGCCTTAAAAACAAACAAAAAAAAAAATACCTGAAACAGAACCAATGAGAGATCCTGAAGCAGAGATACTGAGCTGTTACTATGCAGGAAAAATGATGACAAGATGGAAGAAAATGCAGATTTTAACTAATGGCAACACATTAAAAACACAGGAACCTATTGACTGTAGCTTGTGAGAACATTACAACTAAAGTAAATGGTTATTTATTACTATAAAGCGGAAAAATTTGTGAGAAACAAATCACGTAAACAAGCTAATAGTTCAACAGGTTAATGCAAAGCACTTTATTTTGCTATAAAGCCAAAGATGAGTGTAAAGTTTTGGATGGAAACACATGAGGAATGTAAGCAGGAATGCTTAAAGCTAAAATAAGTTGGTCTGTGAATTGTGATCAGTGTTAAAAAGTACTTTGACTTCCTTTTTTTTATTTCTGATCTGGAAAATAAGCTAAAAGAAACCCAATGCAAGCTGTACAAAACGAAGGATGATCTCACTTCATGAGCAAAACTAAAGCGATTATTTCAGGTATCGTTGATGATTTTCACAAAATGATCTAAAGTTCGGCTGGCAGCGAACTCTCAAAAACAACTTCCTCTCATTCCGCCATCTTGGATCACTCGGGGTGGACTAGCATCGGTGTGCCCCCCATCCCACTCCCTCCCTCCCCGAATCTTCTGTGTTTACTTAACCTTTAGGAAGTCCTCATTAGCCAGCTCACTCTGGAGAGCCTATTGGGTTGTCAGGAGGGAGATAAATTAACAGTGGGAGCATTGATTTGACTTATGCCTTTAAGCCACGATCACGCTGGCCGGTCAGTATGCACAACGTAATTAGTTTATCAGGAAGAATGGAGTTTTCTTAGGTGATTAATCAGAAGAGGTCTCTGTCTCTGAAGTACGAGATTGAAAAGTCGGTGGACTGAAGGGAAAAACCTGACAGACAAACTTAGCTTTATTGTTGTGGCACACACACACACAAAACCGAACAATGTGGAGGACTGTTGTGGAAAAAACACTGACAAAAAAAGCAGTTTTCTCTTTGAGGTATGAAGAGCTGTCAGTGAGTCTGCTCAGTCTGCTCAGTAAGTCAGCCTGGACCCAGATGGTGAACCAAGATTCCTAATATATGTTGCCACCCTCTGAGCATCTTGCCTTCTGAGGTGAGTGCTGGCAAAAAAAAAAAAATATATATAAAACTTTAAAAACCCTGCCTGCACTCAGAGTGCTTAGAGCATGAAAAAATAAAGGCAGCAATACGGTTTATAATTGATTAAGCATCATTAAGCATCACAAACAAAAAAGACAGGTCTCAGCAAATGCACTTGTGATGCTGAAAAACGCCTCGGGCTGAAGTGCCTCCTCTTGCACATTTTAACACAAGGTAAGCAACGGGAGGGGAAGAGAAGTGGAGTCTTGAACATCTGTAAGAGACAACTGAGAATAAGCTTCACACATGCACGGCTTGTGAAACAGCAACTTCGCTAGCAGAGGCTGAGAAAATGAGTGTTACGCCAACGGAGGCCTGAGGAACCCTGGGCTCCGTATAGGCAGCTGATTAGAGGACTACCGTTGGCCATGCGGCTGCAAATCCAGCTGCTGCAGCACCTGCATGCTGAGTCACAGCATATGGAGCGGGCGTGGGAACAGACAGGGAGTCCGGAGCGAGGAATACGATGCAGGAGAGAGGAGAGACTGCTCGCTGCCGGGATCTCTCACTTTGGTCCAATAATGGGAATCTCATTACCAAAGTGAGAGCTGTCCAGGCAGGCCTAATGAAGCCCCACACGGCGAAGGCTGGCCCCTTCACGCTGAGACGAGGGAGGCAGGAAGGAAGGAAGGGAAGGGGAAGAGTGAGCGGAGCTAGTTGGACTGACAAAGAGGAGAGTGCATGGGGAGACATAAAATCTATAAATGGGAGGAGATGTGCCAGAACTAAATAAATATGAGAGGAAGATGGCAACAGATGCAGGGCAAAAGAGGGCAGCGAGGGGGCAAAGAGATGCGGGTGAAAGGAAGAATATGAGAATCAATGGTGAGATAAATGATGCGGTTCCTCCCAGTGGAAAACAGAGTGCTCAAAAAGACACTCCACAGGGCAAATAACACACACTAACATCCAGGCTTTTAGTGCTAATTGACAGACAGCTTCTCCAGGTTGCCACCCACCCTTCTGTAGAGAAACTTTCCTGTTTTATTTTTTTTTTGTTAGAGTATGTTTCATAGGTCAATTTCTATGTGCTAATTGGTTAGCCAACCCAACAGGCCACATGTTTTTTTTTTTCCCACTGTCCGTCCCCGGAGTGCTGTCATCCTGTCACTGCCTACACACACAGCTAGTTTTTCCTCCATGGTGGGAAGGTGCATGGCAGCTGCCGCATGAAAACAGGAGCCGTGGCCTCCCCTGGGGGGGGACACGTCGGTGGGGGGATAAAGTGCAACGGCCCCGGCTTTCAGTCAACACCGCTAAAAATACACAGCGGTGGCAGTGTGTATGAGCCTGACGGCGCGGTCACTGTCTCTCTTCAGATGACAGCACATCCAGCTGAGCGGGGCAGGTGGCTCATCATCATCTCAGGAGTTTCATCAGATCGCTTACGGTTGGAGGTTTAAGAAAGCTGACGAGAAAAGCCTTTTGTATTAAAATTACAACTGAGCTGAATATTAATACGAGTTATATTCTGAAAAATTACAACTTCAGTCAAACAACGGCACAAATTTATGTCAGTTTTAAATGTTTTCTTCTCAGCAGCGTTTAATCTTTACAACACAACAATAAGACATCTTTTAAAATGAAAGCAGGCAGGATGTTCGCTGCGACGGATATCTTAAAGTAAGCAGGTGTTTCATGGACTGCAAGTTGATTTTTATGTTGTTTTGCAACTTGTAGCTGCATGAAAGATGAGAAAAACAGCAAGTGTGGTCTTATAATCGTACATCTGCAGAATAACCAAAATAAAATCCTGCATCACTGACTTGGAGGAAGCCAATATTCAGGAAAGCAGGAATCAGAGGACCTTGTCAGTTTATGTACGCTCGTGTCCTTCCACCAACATCCTTCACAGGAACTGTCAGTGAAAACATAAGTGGGCTGATGGCTCTGAAATATGTTGGCAGCGATTCGAAAGCGACGATCTGCTGCCGTATTCTTATTTGTAATCTTGTTTCACTACGGTTTCTAATCATAATTCCAAAAACAAACAAGAAAACAAAAAAATGTCCAATATCTGGGCCAACTTCGTCCTGCATAATCCCTGATGGGAAAATCTCTCCAGCTGAAAGCTCATTTCGCTTCCCTGGTATCATTTTACAGCACTGCCTCTCCTTCCGTTGCAAAAAAACACACCCGAGACATTTTTTGCAAAAAAAATATACAAAAAAAGAGACCATTACATTGTAAGAGAGAAGCGGTTTGTGCTGTGACAATTTTTCTTTTTCGCTGCAGAATGTTTTCTGTGCTAAATTATCTTTTAAGATGTTGACCTTGGAGAATTTACAACTTGCAAAGCACATTTTTCAGATTAATTTCACTGCTGTTATGCATAAAGATGGTAATTCCCACGACCAGCCTTTTTTAGACAACAGTGTAATGATCATTAACACTCATACTCATCTCACTGTTGTTTTATATCAAGAGAGCATTGATGTTACACATACAGTCACTAAATTACTAGGAAAGTCTGTAGTCTTTTCTAGTTTTACATGTAAAATGTATCCAGAGGAACCCAAACCATCAGCCTCAACGCGATTTAATGCCCACAAATCGTAAAAAAACAAGAAAACCTTGAGTGAAAGAGCTAAAGTACAAAGAAGAAAAAAAGAAACCTGAAATAAACGTGCTAAATGGTTAAAATCAGTGATTCACTAGACTAAACAGCCAATCAAAGACCTTCTCTCACACAGCTGCTGACGAACCAACGAGAGCCAAAGCTGCTGAACACACACACTGAAAAAAACTACGTTATTCTTAATCACAACCAAGTGATAAAAATGTCCCGTGCTGGTTCACATTACACCAAATAATTACCTGTAGCTGTTAAATTATACACCTAGTATAAACGCAATAAAAAAATATCTTTGAAGTAATATTTTTTTTATTGGAGTCTAAATGGTACTTATGATATTAAATCTCTGCACGAGCACATAAATGTCAAGCTAATGCTAATGCTACATTCATACCATCAACTGTATCAGAGCTGCAACATGCTAAATGCAATTCTTGTTGCATCCGAACAGACAGTCAATAATCAGATGGAGGAAAAACAGTCAGCTGCTGTGTCATTAGCTTGAGTCTGAAGCCTGAAAACAATCTCACTTACTGTCCTCGCTGAATTAAATGTTAATATGCTGTAAATAATCCCACAGATTTATTACATAATGTAGCCCATGAGGAAAAATATACACGTTGTGTTCTGAATGGAGTATTTTACTCCGAAATAATCACCACTCGGTTTTATATAAAGGGACTCGCCACAACAAGCCAGTCTCATTTGAAAAGCCTAATATAGACCCTTTGCATTCATCCCCTTTAACATGACAGCTTGACAGTTTGAGGATGACACCCCGCACACCCGAGAAAAAAAAAAACAACACAGCCTCGGGGTTGATGCTGCACCGCGTCAGTCGATGCAAAGCTTTTCATTCCCCAAGGGACTGTGTTTTTTTTTTGTTTTTTTGGCTAATAATATCCAAAATAAGAAAAAAAACAACTTCAATAATTTCACATTTATTTGATGAATTGTGAATCCTCACCGCCATTAAATGTGATGAGATGCTAAATGAACTCGTGTCCACATCATCTGTGTTGAAATGTTCAGATGGTCGAGTTGTTATCATTGTGACAATAGCGCCAAACCCACATACCTCCGGAGCCGCCGCGCCGGGAAAAAAAGCGGTAATTTTCACAAGGTGTCAGCACTTTTCCGAAGCCTGATTGCTTGAGAATAATGGCCACTTTGGCAACTGTCAATTTTCCTCAAGAGTAAATTGTTACAGGGTTGGAGCCGTGTGATTGGCTGAAGCTGTCATTTCCTGGGCTCCCATTTCAATCAGGGCCACCTTGCTTACTTCATTACAAAGATGGGCAGACAACTCAACACTTCTTTCACTCACTTACTGAATCCACCTCCCTGCGTTTTCTCATTCATTCAACAGTCCGGCTTTGATTTCTGCTCGACTTCAAGTGGAAGCAACAACTTAATTAAAGGGTGTTTTTAATCCCAGCTGGCATGTTTTTGGCTGTTTCTGGGTCATATTTTTACATTTAAAAATTCTTAAAAATAAAACTGTAACCTTCTTGATTCTAATGATGGTTATTATATAATCAAAATGGCGTGATTTATTTGTGTTAAAGTGACATGTAGAAAATAAAGACATATCTTCAAGTGTGCACTTATTTCTGCCTTTTGAACACTTAGGAAAAAACTTAACCTGAGCCTCCTACAATCTGAGATCTTCTGCACGAAAATGAAACCAGACAATTTCCATAGAAATAGCAGCAGTGAGTTCACATTATTTCTTGCCCAGATAAAGTCTCAATGTGCCCTCCAGCCCGATGTGCATGCATTAAACCAGAGGTCAGTTCTGCTGTTAATACTTGGGGGCACAAGTAGCAATAAGCCTTGGCTGAAGAACGCTCTGCATGAGAGGCTCAGTATTTTCTCTCTCAAACTCCCATCGGTGCTGTTTTTCAGACTCGGCTTCAGAGTCTGTTCGGAGCTAAAGGTCTGTGCACAGACTGGAAAATGCAGCAAGCAAATGCAGACCAGTGAGGACTGAGCTCCAATTTACCAGGATGACACAAAGAGGACGCCCGAATTTATAAATGGACTGTATTTATACTGCACTTTTCTGAACTTAGTGACTCCTCGAAATGCTCTGCAACACAAGGAGTCACTTATCTATCACGCAAGGTGTCACCTGCCAATCAGAGGCAGATCGTGAGTATTAAGGATTACATTCGCAACCAGAGTCGAATTTTGCTAAGTGCATTTTTAAACACAATCATGTCGCCTGGTTGTGTTGCAAACAGGGATCAGAGGGGAAAAAAAGGATTCCTAGATGAAAATGTAATAATGCAGCACTTGTAAAGTCTGCAGTGTGTAAACATTAGAGTTGTAGTGACTCGTGGCATTTTCACCTTTACAAATGACAGCGGCTGCAACCTTTTTTGCATTAACGTCTCCATATTTCCACTGGCAAGACATCATCACGAGGTCTGCTGTGATATTTTCCTACACCTTCATCTGTAGACTAACGTTACCGGAGCCGAACGGTGATGCAGAAGTCGCATCGCCGGATGCTCAACATTCAAACTCTTCGAATGCTGCACAGCGTCGAAGGAACGGTTGAAAATCCGTTCATGTTTTACAGCAACCTCTGTAGTTCATTGTTCATTAGTGCTCCTCACATCATATGAGATTTAATCCTTCACTGAAACATTGTGTAGCAGTGTTTAATTGACTTTTATGGCACGTGCCTTCCCAGACAGCCCAACCTTGAAATTACAAATCAGAAAACGCAGCCTTGAACAAGAAGTCCACTTGGAGGCCTGTAAATGAAGGCAAAGTTCAGAGCTGTGCAACCCGCAACCTTGACTTGAAACCACTGTACATCCTGTGCATCTGAAACACCTGTTTGGTTTCTGATCCCCTCATTAAACCCTAGAAATACCTCAGACGTGTTCTTTTAACAGCTTTTTACCTTCAGTAAAAAACACTTCAACTGTTGACAGCAAAGTCTACGAGTAATCAAGAGTGACACTGTTTTTGGAAAAACATATTGCCGTTAATTAGTCAAAATATATTTCTTAAAATCCCAAAGACCCGTCTAATTGGTAAAATTGATGTCACATTCTTTAATGTTTACACAAATGCCTGCAGTTGTTCAAAAAATCAGCTTTGTTTGGCGTTGCACTCACTACTTTATGTTGTAGCACTAATGTGCGGTAATTAAGTCTGATGTGCTGGTTGATTACGGCACGCGTCCCTGACAACGTAAACAAAGTGAAGGTGCAAAAGACGCCGACCGTCTTCAGAGAGACCGACTTTAATTCTCACTAACATGCGGATAAAGTGACTCTCTAATTGGTTTAAACGCAACAGATGCAGAACATAGAAGCCGGCAACAAAATTAACAATAAAAAAATAATAATTTTAAGAATTGCATAAACTGTGTCAGTCCTGTCAGTCCCAAGAAAACCAAAAGGAAATATAATAAATAATCTTGTTTCCATCTTACATCACTTCCATCTCTGTGCACTCTCAGGTGGAGGTATACAGGCCCAAAATGCACTCGGAAATATCCTGAAATCTATTTCTGAGAGCCCCATGAGGATTTTGAAAAAGTCAAAATCAGAGCTTACATAATATGACCTGAAAAATTCGCCTGTTTTTATTTGTCATGTAATCATAAACCTTACCTAACTGTAGTTTCTGACCTCAACTCGCAGTTCCCTGCCTTTCCATGAATGCCTTTTAACAATCCTAACAGAGGTGGTGAGCACTTTTTTTGGTCGACTTTGATTACTAATATCCTTTAACAGTTGGCAGTCTGACTGCTGACAGCCTCCTGTGTGGACGGTTGAGAAAACGTAATATCAGAAATGAAAAATGAAATAAAACCTACAGAACTGGGGCACTGACAGCATGTAACCTGGGTTTTTTTTCAGGTTTTACACTGACCGGAGGAATGTTTGCAGGGAGGAATCTTGTGCAGGTGTCTCTCTGGCATCAGATCAGTTCAATCAATACACCAAAAGACAGACTTTTCTTAGCTGTGGATCTTTATTTTTTTCCTTTTTATTTCTTTTCCCCCGCTACTTTAATGCAAAAATATACCTGAGCCGTCTGAGATTTTCTCACCAAACTGAAAAAATTACCTACATTTGGGGGTCGGCTGCTGTTAATCACAGACCTGATCAAACATCCGCAGGGGGAAAAGATCCAAAACAGATCAGTCTTTGGATTTTTTTTTTTTAAAAGATACTCAAAAGAGGGTCGATATGGTTTGAAAAATCGATGCTATAAACCCGGCCCTGCTGAATAAAGCTTTAGTATATGCAGTTTTTTTTCAACAGGAGGTAATTAGTGGTGTCTCAAGTCTGGTTAATATGTGCAAAGTAAACCTGAGGGAGAATGCATGGTCACATAGCCTTCAGTGCATGCACTGTTCAACGCTAGGTAAACAGTGGTTTCTCAGTAGGAGGAAAACCTCATTAGCATAGTGTATAATGAGCAAAAAATGCTGATCAAATTTCCACTGAGGACAATTAATGAAACCACTTAGGACAAAGTCAGATTCCAAGGCGGCGTCAGGAGGGACAGATTTAACACTCCGGCTCAACCCTAAAATCAATATTCTGCATGATTCTCCGCTTTTGATCCTGGACCTATTAATTATGAAAATTATAGTTCATGAACAGGAACAACTCTCCTCCAAAGCCGGAGTGCAGAGAAAGCTCTTAAAATACCTTCAGAGCTGAAGGAACTGGATGTTTTCTAACAACATGAATGGCCTTACCACCAAATTATAAGATATTTATCAAGAAAATGCTAAAAAAAAATACAAAGAGAAGGTGAATATCCTACAATAAAAACACCAGAGTTACCTTCCTGTCCTTGAGTCAACCTGCTAGTTAGTCCTGCTTTTCTTACTGTGAGTTTCCGACTGAGGGACTCGATCGGTCTGAGGATATTTTTTGTGAACTGTTATTTTTCCGAGTGGCTCGTAGCTTCCTGTGCTAACCACGCAGCAGAACATTCAGTCGCACAGCAGCATCCTCGTCCCTCCACTGTAACATCTGCCAGGATGTTCTTTAAGCTGAGTCACTGTCTTTGTCTGGCTTTTTTTTGTTGTTTTTTTACTTGCAATTTATACACGAGATTACTGACATTACAGGCATGAGAAAACAATTTCATTTGGAGCGAGGACAAGACCAATGATGCACAACAGTGAGAGAAGATAACAGACTGCTGAAAGTAAAATTTCATTTTCAGATTAAAGACAAGCTGTGCAAAGGCCTCCATAAAAAGCTGTCTCGCCAGATGCCTTTTTGGGCAAATCCTTGATTTGATTAGCTTTTAAATGCTGTTAAAAAGCCTCCGCTGCACACAACACAATTAGGTTTTACAAATGGTGCACTAGTGATCCCTGTTACAGCTTCATATCCATAGGCTTATTTCCCAGTACGGTATTAGAGTGGCAAAATATGGCTGTAATTATACTGTAAATAAAACCATTATTGGAGGAGGGGCATCTTGAAATGTGCAGTCTAAATCAGTATGGTTGGGATGGTCAGTGAAGGTGAGTAACTTTATCAGCAGAAATGCGAAAAGCTTCAGATCATGTCGGGAAGAAAAGCAAACCGAGCCATTAAAGGGAATATACAAACACAACCTCAAATGAACGAATATACTGAGGAACCACTCAGACGGGCAACATTAAAGCGTAAAGTGTGGCTTGCTACTAAAACTAACTTCATTAAGTTCACAACAAGGAGATGTGAAGCTGCGGGGCGCTCTCATGAGACCAGAGAGAGAGTCTTCAAATGCACAGAAAAAAACTGCCAGAGTGGATTTTTCTGGACATCCAAAAAAAAGTGTTCAGATGCCCCGTGAGTTTCAGAGGCTGGAGTGAGTTTTTTACCCCTCGGGTGAGATAGTCCACGGTGAAGTTAGTCAGCCTGTTGGCTTCTACATCTGACTGTACCAACAAACCTACACAGATACAGACTGTTCATATCTTTCTGAGATGATCCATGTGACGTCCTCTCATCTGACACAGTTTGTGGATTATACAGTCCCTCCAGGATTTCGCGGGCGTTTTTCAAGATTGTTGCGGCCTAAAATGCCTGAATTTGTGGCAGCTTTTCTAAAAATTACGGAGATTGGATTGTTGCAATGAAATTACGGGAGACAGTGAAAATTGCTAAAAAGTTGCATTTTTTTTCTTTGTTTTGCATAATTCATTAAAAATCACAGGACATCAGGGAATTGTTTTGCACGGTCTTTAGCAGTAATTTTTGTTGGTAAGTGAGAGACATTACTATCGCACAT
>JAPZDY010000006.1:23099502-23110603 GCA_029783645.1 Ctenochaetus hawaiiensis | reverse complement strand
ATGTGTAGAGATGTAAAAAAAAGAAAGAAAAAAAAGCAGGTTTTGAACTTCACCCTCAAAAAAAAACCTCTAATTTTTATTCATCACAAAATTACTTCTGTCACTTTCTGTTCATGCAGCTGAAATTTCAACCATGAAGTCCTTTGAGGAGAGACTGTCCATCAGCCTCCTCACACGTACCATTAATCACTTTGAGACTACAAAGCCTCCCAAAACACATCGAATTCTTGGAAAGAGATCGAGGAGCCGCTGGGATTTAACCAGGAGGAGGCTTTTCACATCGCTTTCAAGTGTGGACATTTGAAACAGGTATCAGCTCTTTAGACGAGGCCTTATAACACAGTTTCCAGTGAAGGGCAGCGAGCATCAGCTGACAGACGATCAGGCCAGATGTTCTCGTTGCTTCACCGCAGAAACTTGCGTCAATCAACCTCCTCCGAGCAGAACCAACAATATTATGAATTCTTTCATAAAAGTGGAACAAATGGGATTTCAACTCAGCGAAGGACCAAAGAAACATGGGGATGAGTGACACAGCTCAGGTCCTTCAGCTCCGAGAAGGTAAATACAAACCAGCAGTGACTCGTTTCTGATGCAGACTGAAGGGAACCAAACTCCGAATGAAAAGGATACTTCCTGCTGAGAAGTTTGTTCCTCTCTCTTATCTCCTTTTTTGAATCAGAGACACAACAAAAACTTACAATTTATTCTTCATTTTCTGCAACTTGTGTGATGTTTTCTGCTTCCAGAGCTCTTCAGCTGCAAACTTAACGCCTCTCTGTCATCTACTCTTAGTTAGAGATCAGCTGATTAACTCTCCTCGTCGGTGAAGTGTCAGTAGTTGGGTGGGGCTTCATTTAAATGGCAGCCACTTTTCCTGATGGGCTTGTTTGATTGATAAAAATAATTTAAGCAGGGAGGCGAGAGCCAATAAATAAAACTCGTGGGGAGCTGTGGCGGGGAGCGAGGCGAGAGCACAATTGTTTTTTAATCTGGTGGTGATGAGCGAGGTCACCGGCGATGATTAAAGTGTAGGGGGGCCCATCATAGCTGCGCAACTGCTTGGGTTTTTCTGTTTGCACCTTGATGAGATGAAGGGCCAGGAGCATGCAGAATGGAGTGCCATGCTGCACCTTAATCCCTGATTTACTGCCTTTGGCGCTCATTGATTGAAAAGAGCAGCACATCACGGCTGATCTGCCTAACAAGGAATGGGCAAAGGGGAGATTAAAGAGTGTGTGTGTGTTTGTGTGTGTGTGAAGTCTGTGAAGTGAGACGCCACCTACACACCCAAGTCATCTAAGTCACTGAAGTTGTGAGGCAGAAGCAGACAACCGTGCTGATGGGAAAGAATGAGCGAAAAGACCCTGAGCTGAGAGAAAAGACTGAGTAAACATGCCAACGGTTTGAGCTATGCAACATGTTCCCCACTGAGCTCCTGTTTACACGTATAATGACTACGATACGGACATGCACATTTCCAAAGAGGCTAACCCACGCACAAAGAAAGGCACACACTAACACACACACACATCCAATTAAGCAGGCAAGCTTGAGATAGGCATGCTTTAAAAGCTCACAATCAGAGAAGGCTGACTTAATTAAGACTCCTACATACTGTATCTCTGAAGGCATTTCATCTCGTCTAAGATCCCGCCGGCTGCACCGAGCATCCCAGCTCATCAGAGACCGTGCAACAACTCGCAACACCAACACATCAACCTCACATTCCTCGACGGAGTCGTGATGAGCTGCGGTTGCTAGTCTCCATTTTTTTTTCCACCAAAGAAAAAAAAAAAGCTTTTTCTATATTGTTTATATATAAAAAAAAAAAAAAAAAAATTAGGACGCCCCATGTGAGTAATTCATAATTGCCTGTTCAGACTTTCAAATGAACACACCGCCGCAGGCTACACACAAACAGGGGTAACCTGAGAGCTTTGGAAGACTCAGAGCTGTGGAGATGTGCTTGAGCCCAGATGCTAATTGGTATCCCCAAACTGATCCCCCCCTGCTTGGGATCTGATTAGAAGATAAAGAATCTTTGGTCCTGGGCTTTCACTCGCTCATTTTTCTCTGCTATTCTTGAACGCACGCACACATTCGATCTCCAGAGATGAAGATAAAGGAAACCACAACTTGGTTACGGCTTCGATAATTTGCTCAGAGTCCTCAATCAAAATGTAACCGGCTTCTTGACAAACAAGACGGGACTGAACTGGAGGCGTTATGACACCCTGCAGAAATGTTCTTTTGCAGAGCTGCAGACAATTAATAGACACAGAAAACACGAAGACCTGGAGAGAATAACGTGCATGCTGCTGGAAGTGCAACCTGCATCACTAAATAGGCTACAATGTAAGTGCTGAAATGTACAAGTAAAAGCTACGTTCTGTTCTCTTTAATGGGCAACATGAAGAGCTGCTGCTGTGTAAGAATAGCATCAAAAAACACTGGTAATCTGAATACTTCTGAGCACACCTGTCTCTGGTTTACTGCAGCGCTGTCTCAAGGGAGTGGACTAAAAAACTACGTCAGTGAAATCCTCACACGGTTTCGCTTCAGATAAACTACAGTGAGAAGTAAAGGGAGTAAAAAAACTTCACTGAAATATTAAATTTAGACCTTAAAATCAAGGAAGAAGCTCTGAAACTGCGCCGTGCTGGTTTCTCTGTAAACTCCCTGAAAATGCATCAAAGCCGTGCAGCAAAGAGCTCGGCAGAGTCAAGAACCTTCAAAGACAAAACTATTTGTTCTTTTAAATCACACAGCGATCATTTTGTTAATAACAAACTTTCAGATTCGGGCGAGTTTACGGGAAAACAGCAGACTACAATGTGCTTTTGTTCACTTAACCTCACAGAATACAGACAAAGAAAAATCTAAACCAGAGCGATAAAACCTCTGAATGCTGCTTTATTTATTTGAGAGACATAGTTTTAGCCTTTTTTATTGGTTGGTTGACCAAAAAGTTTTTCAGCATGAGCTCAACAATTCATGTTCTTGGACTAAAAAGCAAATTAGTCAAAGCACATGACCATCTGCTCAAGTGGGAGAGACTAAGCCCCCATGGTGAGTTTGACAACTATCCCTCCATTCATCATCCATCCATCCATCCACTCATCCATCCATGTTTCCATCCATCCACTGTGACTTTTGACAAAAATGAAACAGGAGAAGTTTATGGCAAAGGATATCTTTCATGCAACATGTCACATTTGCACATAATCACCTCATGAAGCAAAGCAGAAACATAAAAAACTGTGTAGAATCCTGAAATTAAATGGAATTGGCTGCACTTCCTCATGTCTCAACGAAGTTCTGTGACCAAATTTTAATATGTAAATTACACAATGACTCACATATTTTAGTAACAAATTTCAAATCAAAGAAAATGAAGTTCTGCACTTTGAAAAGAATGTTACAGGAAGCACCTGAGGGCCGCTAACAGTCTCAGGCATCTTGGGCTTTTTTCTAAGTATCTTAGCTAACTATGCCAACATTTCTAAGATGGTAGTCAGACCCACTGAAGACACCTGCTAGCAGAGCTGCTAGCTTGGCTCCAACCACCAGTCATGTCATTCTTGGCTTGTGCACTGCAGTGAGGACTCTACAGTGACTCTGCACTGCTGCGTCGCCTCTATTTTTATTTCTTTATCCTCGCAAAGATCAACAGAGAAGAAATCACACGCTAATGTCGGCTGCAGAATGTGTTCTGCAGGTGGATGAGTGAAAATTCATGTTTTGTGATAACTGAGCTGATTTAACTGAATTATAAATCACAGAAAACTGCTTAAATTCTTAAACAGTCCAAAAAAAAAACAAATAAAAGAGAGAAAGAATCATCAGCTTCACTTCAGTTTTCATGGCAGCGTCACTGATCATGAACACAGGAAACCTGAAGACGACAGCCTTAACAAATTAGCAGAAGCAGGTCTGAGTTCACACTGATATACGAGGTCAGCGGATGACCCGGTGTTAACGGTGACCAGAGGGCCTGAATTTATTCCCCCCCCATTATTAAATATGTTTGAATAAGACCCTCAACACTCTGCTGCACCAGGAGCTCACTGACAGGAACCGACAGCAGGACTGAACCCAGAGCAGCAGGCGAAGAGCAGAGAACAGATCTTTCTTTGTATTTCTGATGCTAAAAAAAGCAGTTAGCGCTGCAGGGCCTTTTTTACAGCACATTATAGATATTCCTTGTGTACTAGTTAAGAGTTTTTTTTGCCTTATGGTGGCACCAGAGAAACGGTCAGAGGGTCAGAATCATCAAGAGTGTACAATGTGTTCCAGTCGATGCTGCCAGGACAGCCGCGAACTCTGACCCCCGAGTTTAATATCACTTCATATTTCTGTTTACTGAAGCTGCAAACGGACGATTCTTTTTAAAATTTGACATTTTCATTACAAAAATTAAAAAAATAAAAGAATGAAAACATGCACATAACAACGTGCATCGATGTCAGAGTGGGAAAGCTGCAAAAATAGGTGCTTTTGTGTTTTTGTGCAGCTTTTTTGCACTAAAGACTGATGTAAAAATAGACTAAAGACAGCACATACACACACATACGCACTGAGCAGCTAACATTAACGATCGACTGTTTTTAAATGCAGTTATCTTCTAACAATGTCAGTGTCATGTTAAATTACATAGATACGAAATCAGTTTCCTCTAAACTAATTTCTGTATTAAAGCCATGAAGGAAAAGTGATCAATTCATCAATAAATCACATGACACCAAGGGCAGCGATTCACATCACATTCACTTCTGTTTGCGCTCGTCTCTGGTGCATCAGTAGGCTCTTCGGGGGTAAAAGCCTACTGTGCACCGATTACTCAGAACCTCCAGATGAAGGTTAATGCTCCATCTTTTATGTTGGAGCTCTGAGGGCTGAGTGGAGGAGCTTCATTCGAACAAGCCTGAACCTAAGTGGACCAATCACGGAGCAGATACACTGCAGAGTGGATCTTTTTAAGGCTGCACCTGCAGGGCATGCATGCATGTAGGGTTGCGTGAGTCACAGGCGTGAGTCACAAGCGAGGTCAGCTCTCCTTTTTTTTAATATCGTGTCTTTTTTTCTTCACTTTTTGGACGCAGAACAGAGCTGTCAAATTTGCATAAAAAAAATATAAATAGATGACTGGCCTATTTTTACATTTTCAGAGCAGCTCTTCGCCGTGCGTGTGCGTCACTTACACGCTGCTCTCAGGCCTGGTGTAAAATGATTACAGTGGAAGTGTAGTAGTGTGCAGCGCTGGATTGTTGCATTCATTTCAAGGATGAACGGTGATAATGCTGATTATCCCCGGAGTTTTTCATCCCAAAACACCACTGTGCCTTCAGAAAACATGGCCTCTTGCACCACTAACATGGCTGCAGACTCTTTGTCTCTTTGCACATTTGTTTCTTCTGATATTCAATTCATGCTGAATCATTTTGCTACAAAAAAATGACCAACTGTGAGTAAATTTCTTCTCCTAAAAAACAATAACATAAAATCCCACTGCACTGATAATTCCCATTGTCTTGTGCACGTCACTGGCTGCAATTAGAGCACGAGAAAACTGAATATTGTGTCTATTTAAAACAATTTTTTGTGAATTGTGTCTCACCAACCTTGGAACATAACACAAGTGTGAAAATAACATGTCCTCTGCTGTTGAAAACGGAGCGCTTTAGGGTGCAGGGAATGTAATTCTTCACATTCAGGCCCACATCGTGTGGTCTGCGAGTCTGCTGCTTTTTCTCCTGAAGAAATGTATAGAAAGGTCAGAGAGTGGCTGTTACACTAAACTTGTGATCCTCTCTCAGATTTGGTGGAGTGGAAGATAAGTGGATATCTTGACATTTCTGTATTTTTCCATCGCCTCTGTATCTAAAAACAGCATGCCATAGGGTGAGAATTCCCACAGAAAGGCAACTGATAGTACCTCGCTGTTTACACTGCTGTCAGTCCAGTTTTTTTCCTGCAGTCTGGAGGCTATTTTTACTGGGCTCATATAACAGACAGTTACATACACCTTGGATGTAAGGAAAGCAAGAACTTTGAAACTTTTGCCAGCATTTAAAAAGCCAAAGATTCAAGATTTAAGATTCTTTTCAATAAGACAAAACATACTTTTCTTGAAAAATTTGACCAGTTAAGAGTTAAAATGTGGAAAAACAGAAACCTAAATTCTTTCCCCATTGTCAGTGCAAACTTTCTTTTTCAGACAGCGACAGCAGCAGCAGGCAGAGAGCGGATCATTTACTGCTCTTTACCAAAGCTCAAGGACCATCTGTTTCAGGCAGGGAAATAGATTGATTCCATTTACAACCTACGATATGTTTACGACCGAGTCCGGCTCTCTCGTACGAGGATTTTTGGGTCAACAAATAAAGTGAAACAGTTTGAGGATACGAATAATACAATATTGTAAAAAACAATCAGTTATGATACGACAGAAGGAATTTGCAGACAGTTTTTAGAGTTCAGATCTTCTAATCTGGCCAAAGAAAACTACACCAGCTCCACTGGCTTTATCAATAAATGAGAATAAAATCAAAAGCTCCCAGTTCTTCATGACTAATTGAACAGGATTTGATCCAGCATCTCTGGTTTTGCAGAACTCGCTTCATGCAGAGGCCTGAATCCTCATATTCATGTCTAGTTTGTAGGTTTAAGGAAACATACAAATTAGAAAACCTCATGTGTTGTTTGCTAAAGGAGCAACAGACCAGTTCATTAGTTGCTAGGAAACAGTTTGGGGCCAATTTTTTATTTCCAGTCAGATATTGAAATTAGAAAACACGTGCAAGAAAATCCTGCATCCATTTAAGCTCAAACCTTAAAAACCGGACTGAATTTTTTACATTTAAACTGAGATTCCATCAGTGTAACAGTGTTCAGGACATTATGCAAACATTATTTCATTATATTTGTGTGTGTGTGTGTGTCTGAATCACAAATTGACCGTCTGGCTGATAAACAGATTGGTCTTCTTCTTTTACTGGTTGCATTAAAAGTATTCACTCCTGCCATTAAGCTGTGCAGCAGAATAGCCATTGTTTATGTCGAGGATTTGCAGGCTAACTGCATCCACCAGTAAATGCTGAATAAAATGATAATGAAATTCTGTTTGGTGGGGGTTATGTGGCACAAGGCTCCTCGTCTCTGGAGCCTTACGCTCAGGCTCCTCGTATTTTTCTTTTTTTTTTTTTTTTTACGCTTTAAAGAATTGCCTACTAAGCAATTTCTGGCCTCACTACACTTACAAGACATTTGAAATTTCACGCTTTGTTTAGATTTAAAGGAGATTTTTTTTTTACATCGAGCATCTGGAGAAGGTCCAGGTCATAAAAGCTTTCACATTTCCTTCCCTGGGAAAATACCTCAGTGATGTTTATTTTATAAAGTTACATTTTAAAGGTTGTTGCGGCTTATATTACAGTCGTTTATTTTGCAGAGCCAGCAGGCTGCGGAGCGAGATCTCTGCAGAGTTTTATGATAATCTTTATAAGCAACCCCATTAACGAGACTCACTTAATAATGTTTGCAGAGAAAAAGTGTCCAACCTGAGTCGTCCGGACAAACTAGACTAACTTTATCTGAGCCTGTGACGGCTCCATCACACACCGCAGAGGCTGAAAACTCAGCAAAAACCTACAGGAGGAAGTTGGCCGACGCTAACTTTAACAGCTTTATGTTGTATGAAAATAAGGTTCTTCCTCTTTGCTTACGCCGGCTGAGCTCGAGCTGTTTGTCAGCGACTCAAAATGGAGCAACTCCATCCAGCAACATTAAACATACGAGATCAAAACAAATATAAAGACTGTTCAATCTGAGCCGCCAGGAGCTGCCAGATTACGCTGTTCAAATGTCAGGAAAGAGGAAACCAGACATTTCAACAGGATGAGTGATGAAACAAAGGGTTCCAGTGAATCTAACACGAAGCCCGGCAGATCCGTCACTGACATTTTCCTCGGCATTTTCCCCAGACCGACCGGCTGTAAGCTAACGTGTAACATTCTTTACTATCCTGTCTTCTTATTGCGTCTCTTTTTTTTCCTGTTAATCACCTTTTAAAAACACCAGGAGTCATTTTATTTGTTACAATTACGCGAATCTCTCAGTAACTGTGAACCCGCTCTGAACGAGAACGTCTGCTAAACGCTGGAATTAATCAGTTATCAATGGTACAGTCCTTGATAATAGACGTGTCAGGCAAATGCATGGCTCAACACGCCCAGCCTCCTTCCTTAAATGCCCATACTACTTAAAAAATGACACACTGCGAGTGGCTGCTATAAAGGATGTGCAGTGTTTTCTATCAAATGCAAAGTGGAAAGCTTGAAATGGAAAGATGTCCTTTTGTGCAGCACAATGATGCAGTGCACTTAGTATAATTATGTTCCATTGACTGTCTCCCCCATGGATACATCAAATGTGACTCTGCATATTTCTATAGAGAAATGACGTGTGAGAGAGCATGCAAAAGGCAGCTGCTACTTGAAGGAGAAAGAATGCGAGTAAATGTAGCTTGTCTCTGGTGCCATTTCTTGTCATTTTTTTGCACGTTTCAGACGATAAGGTTGAAGATATTTTTTTTTTCTACTCGTCAACGAAAAAGACCGAATCCGGCTATGAGCTCATCCTGCCACACTGTGCTTCCTGTGCAGCCGCATCCTTTGTGTCATAAAGAACAATCGTTGTCCAAAAAACTGACTAAACACGCATCAATGAGTCGGGTCACATGATCCATCATGACAATGAACGAGTTTATTCTGAGTCGATTCTGACTCACATCATTCTGGTACCACACATATTCACCAGAGCACCAAATGTGTGTTCATCTGCAGCTGAAAACTGCTCTGAATGTGCTTCATGACACAACCTGAAACATATCTGAGTTTCAGAGCAACAATTGATTATTTAATCCGAGGATGATGAATCCAAAACGTGTTCTGTGACTCCACAAACAGGACGACAGGGGCTCCTCTGTGCACAACTTCAAACACCGCCAAGTAAAACAGGAGTGATGTCGGCGGTGTTGTGGGGGCGGAGCTGTTTTTAGGCTTTTTTCCGGACACACGACTGCCAGCATCCTACTTCTTGTTCCCAGAAGTCAGTCCCTCGCACCTCGTTTGCAATGACATCATGCGGGCTGTGAAAGACGGCGAGCTATGATTGATTAGGGGAGCAGTGTGACGTCTGTCGTGTCTCTCTGCAGGATCATAGCAAGACTTCAGAACTATACGATCACCAGATTTGACACAGGTACCAATTAAACAGTCAAAACACTGTAAAGTCTAAACCTGGTTTTACTCTCCTGTCGTCTCAAACCTCAGACTACTTCCTGCCTCGCAGTAATTCTCCCGTGATCTCACCAATTCTCATCACTTGACCTCCTCCACTCATCCACACACTTGTCTCACTTCTCTGCTGTCCTTGCAGGATGTAAAAACTTGCCAGTTCCCGTTCATTCGTCACCAGAATGTCACACAATTTCTGTCTTCCAGTCATCTTCTTTGACTGATTCCTTCCTGCTTTTGGATTTTTTCCCCCCCTTTTTCCTGATCCCTTCCTTTAAAGTTTCCCTGTTTCTGACCATAAGTTAAATTTACATCTTTAATAGCGACTGACAGACTTTGTTTAGAAAAAAAATGAAGGTCCTGGAAAATTAACAACCTCATGTTTGATTTAAAAATAAGAAATACAAAGAATAAGACCCGGCTAATCCTTTAACTCAACCACTTTACATAGTTTACAGTACAAGTACACAGCAGCCCAATTAGAGTCTACTCAAGGTTTGTGAAAAAGAGGCTTTTTTTTCCTGAAAGTGGCTCATTTATTTGGGTTTTGGTAACCTGTCAGCTCAGAAGATTAGAGATTTTGGCAGCACAGGATGTCAAAACACGTCAGTTTCTAGACTCTGTAACTTGAGTTAAGCATAATAGATGTGTCAGGGCTTTTTGCCATAATTTTCTTCCTTTGCTGTTCATGACAGTTTAGAACACAGGAAGAAAATAACAAGAACCATCAGTTCACGCTGCAGTTAGCTTCTTTTTTTTTTTTTTCTTGGTCACGTGTGTCTTTTGCTACGTGCTTTAACAACACAAGAAAACTGCTGGCTGCAGATGTTTGGGAGCCACATCTGCAATTTTCACAGACGACCGCCGCGCCGAGCGTTTTGTAGGTGCTGTGTTCGGTTATTTGGTGCACAGAGATTCAAACTCTACTGTTTTCTTCTGTCCAAACGACATAAACAAACACAGTGAAAGGGGTTATGAGTGTGAATACACTGTTCCAAACAAGCCCGGTGTCCTATTTCTGTCATGACGCCCGGCGATGGCAGCAGCTTTGTGTCACTGAAGTGGTATTTTTGTAGTTTTTTGAAAACTTTTTTTTTTTTTTTCGTTGTTATTCTTGCCTCATCTGTGTCTTTTGGTATTTCGGTGACATGCTGAGAGGTCTAACTGTGCCAGACTGGAGACAGAAAGACTCAGCTTAGGAGAAAAACAGGTGTCAGTCAGCTTTGGTGTGAAGGTTGACCAACATTTCTGCTTCAGGTCAGCGGCGTCTGCACCAATCAGGGTCCGGCCAGCAGGATTATGGGGGATTTTTTTTGTGCATAACATGGCAGATATGGAATATATTATTCACCTACAAGATGTATGTTTTTCATTAGTTTTCTGAAGCCCAGAGGCTCTGAGGAGAGTTTTGCTGGCCTCTGTATGTTCTCCTACATGCTGAGGTATATTTAGTCAGATGCAATTTGCAACTTCGCTGCTAGATGCCATTAAATTCCTCCCACTTGACCTTTATACACTAATCTCTTTTGGCTGCGGTTGGCACAGACACGTCCAGACAAAGCATAGAAAACCACACAACTCCCTCATGTGTAAGCGCTGCTGCATGCACTGGAAAAGCATACTGTGCAACTGAAAGACAACATAAACATTTCTAACTACAAATCAGGTGCTTTCCTTTCCCCTCAGCGCCATTTAAGTGCATATCGATTGAAAAAGTCAGCACTGCGTTACTGCGCGACGATAAAACCAAATGTGAGGTGAGCAAATCGTCTCCTCACACTAGAAACGAGTTGAGTTTCAGC
>JAPZDY010000006.1:23074526-23090789 GCA_029783645.1 Ctenochaetus hawaiiensis | reverse complement strand
GCCATCTTACCATATAAAACTCTAGTGAATTTGTGTGTTGCATTTTTTTAACCAAAATTTCCCCACTTTGAAATAAACAATTGGTGCATACAGTCACTGGGAACATTACCAACTGTACAAACGGTGCTGCAGAAATTAAATACACTGATTTCCTTCATAATAATTTGCTTTTTTGTTCATATTTCTGTTTTTTACACGGACAAAATCCAATTTATATTTTCAGTGGGAGGTAATATTTTCCCTGAGCCTGACTGACTGACCAGTGGCTTTCTATTTTCATCATGGTTGAAGCCAACTGATCCATTTTCAAATTTTGATATTAAATGGCACTGACAATGCAGAGGCGCCGAGGAGGTAACCAGCTGCAGGCTGACAGAGCCTTTGGTAAATAATGTCAGAATTCAGCCCCGAGCCCGCCACTGATCCAGATGACTGGCATTTACATTAGAATTAATTTGACGGTCATCCGTGGGGAGAGTGTCTCCTCTTGCACTTTATTTCTCTCAGAAAGTTCAATTTATGAGTCATTACCTCCTCAAAAGATATATACCATTTGTTATAAAGAGGGTGGACGGAGAAGCAACTTAATGGTTATAAACTGAATGATTTTTTTTAATATTTAGTACCTGAGGCCTGGCTGTTTTCTGTTGGGATAACAAACCTTCTCCCGAAGCAGAATTCATATCTGTTGCACAGTAATTGTTTGGTTCGGATACTGAACAGCTGCACAGAGACCTCCTCATGCCTCCAGACAACACGTTCGTCCGGGCCCGATGAAGGTGTGAGTGCATGTGGGCAGCATGCCATTAGCTATATCTAAAAAAAAAATAAATAAAAACTCCCCTCATTTCATTCTCTGCGCAGATTGTTTTTCATCAAACTCAATCGATCGCTGCCTGCTTCCTGTCACTGCAGTGTGTACAGTTTGTATTCCTGCAGCTCCAAAGGGAAGCAGCAAATCCATTGCACCATGGGGGATTTGCCTTTGGCCCGTTCCGTCTCTCCCTCTTCACTCCGTAGTAGTGTGTCCTCTACAAGTTACATCCTCTTACATGCGAGGCGGCACTGACGGCGGGAGGTCAAGAGTGACAGGAAGTGTGGGTGTGCTAATCTCCCCTCGGTCAGCTCTGGAACTGGACCTCCATCAGCTCACTGTGGTATTTGACATAATAGATGGGTGAGGAGATAAAGGAAGACAAAACCTCCCCTGACAAATGGTAGAATTTCCTTGAGAGCGGCGCTTTACTTGATGGTAATGGTTTAGCGATGAAGGATGGGGGAAGTCAGAAACCCGTGGAGAAAAATGGTTATTGCATCTAATCCGATGACAGCAATGACCCCATTGTCACATCAGGGAATTGTCTGCTCCACTTTGATTTCACTCAGTGTGACCACTTGAAAAAGTTATGAAACAATTTGAGGCGGAAATCCTTCCTTTTTAATTCACCTTCGGGCTTTTTCGTGCTGAGAGGAGGTCAGGAGCTATAAAGTTGAGTGCCAGGAATACAGGTGCTGCCAGAGGCTCCCACATTTCCCATCGGATCTTCCTCAAGGTCATCATTACTCCGTCAAAATCCAGTTTTGGTCCTCTTTCGAAAACCAGTCTCCTGTCCATCATAACCCAGAGGACAGGATGCACCAAAGTTAATAAAAAAAAGGTGAGATTTGCCCAGTTTGACTGTTACCTCGCAGTTTGCTCAAAATGTTTAATGGACAGCAGCAGGTAGAAGAATTTTTGGCAGCAAATTAAATCTCTGGGGCAGCGCTTCCTCTCAGACAGCATACAAACCTGCATCTTTGCTGGGAGTGCCACATGCTAACCGCTAACCGGTTCAGGTGAAAGACTGGAGGTAGATGCCCTCTCATGGTGCAGAAATGGTACGGTCACTGCTAATCATACCAAAGACCTCAAGGTTATCTGACAAAATTGGGCAAAAAATCTCGTGTAACTGCTCTTTCTCCATTGTGTTTGGCAAGACAACTGCTTCAATACTTAAAAAACTGAGGAAATAAAAGCAGTTTTTGGTTCATTTGTCAGTTTCTGTTATGGAGAATTCAGAGGCTCTAAAAACTATCACAAGGTTTAGCTTCTAGCTCTATTATGCACAAACAAATCCAGAAGTTACCGGATTGAAAACTTCTGACTGACTTCTAACAGAAACATACATGTAGCTTCAACCAGCAGATTTACATATCCAATTTTTTTTGGAGTCTGGGTTTTTTTTTCCCTTTGCCACAATCAAAGCCCTATTCCGCTGTTTTCATGCCCCTGCATGCAGCTCTGAAGTAAATCAAAAAGCGGATGATACACAAAGTTTTTGTTTTCCTTTGCCTGTTCAGCCACATCTGGTCAGGTGTTGGATCACTCAAACATCACCGGAAGAAAATTTGGATGAGATTTCATCACCTAAGTGATGAAATCCTATTGCAATAAAAATGAAAAACGAAATCCAGCCTTGGAAGACTCCTTTTTCATCAGTGCATTTACTTTCTATCTCAGTTTCTCAGGTGATTTTTTTTCTTCCTCTTTCCCTTAATGGCTTAAATTACCTCATTATTTTTAATTCTAGTTCACAGTCAGCAGAAAAAGACCAGAGAGGTTTTTTCGAGCTCAAGAGTTCGTAATCTGATGGAAGCTGCTGTTTCTTTGAGTCGCCAGGCCTCTATTGGCCGCTAATTGAGGAGAATAGAGAGTGAGGCAGCCTTCACTTTGGGACTGCAAACTCCCCATGGGGATGCTGGGTATGACCCGTCACCAGGAAACAGTGACATCTTATAGGCTAAAACCCATTTCCCAGAAGCATAAACACGACAGAGCAGCAGAGCACAAACACAGACTGAGATGCAGCCTGAGATTTCTCAGCTTCAGAGTGTCAATACAGAGAAAACAAAGATCTCAGTGACGACTGCAAGTTTCTGAAAATTATCTACTATAAGGTCGAGGATGGCGGAAAAAATCATTTTAATTTTAAGGCTAAAATGTGTTTTGTGTTCAAGCTCAAAGACTCTACTTTCATATTATTGAAATCATTATTTTCTTAATGCAACATCTCCATAAGCAGGAACAGCTTAATATAGCAGTTACCTTTAAAATGGTTTTATTAACCATTTTATTTGTAATCATGCTACTGAAATAAACCTTGGAAAGCCTGATATGGAATGTTTTTCAAATCTGACTCATGACAAACAGTCTGTGGAAGCATGTAATTACCATATTCACCATAGTCTAGTGTAACAATATCAAACAAAAATCATAATAAGACATCACAACACTTAGTAGTATCACAACATTTAGGAGGCTAAAGACACGTTGAGATCATTTCAAATCAGGATACAAACATATCGTCTCAGTCCTACTGTAAGATGCTGCTGAGAGAGGCTGCAAACAAAAACCAGGTTGGGAGGAGAAAGTGGGCAAAGACAAACACTCAAGGGACACAAAAAAAAAAAAAACCAAGATAAGATCGGAGATGCAGAGCGTGCCAGAGCTAGAAAAAAGAGAATCAACAGATAAACAGATAAAAAAGGGAGACAGTCGTGTTTGACACTTAAAAGAGAATGACAGAGGCGGAGATGCAGGGTGGAGCTGCTTAACTGACAGCTGACAGCAGGAACATGGCTTACATGTGATGCTGGTGGAGTTATGTAACTCTCATTGATGTTTTCTTAAGGAGAAAAGTCACAGGACATTTTTTCATGTTGTTTTTTTGGGGGGGGATTTTTTTGTTGTTCGCAAGCTGCAGGCCAATAGGATGACAATTTGTCTGTCAACACCAGAGCTGGGGCAACTCCAAGTCAAGTCTTAAATCAATCAAGTGGCACCTAAAAACCAAACTGAGACTGTTTCACGGCAGTAAAACAGGTGTTCAGAACTGTGACAGTGTTTAACGAGTGTTAAAGGAGGAGGCCTCGTGTTCTAAACAGATGCCAAAGTGGATAAAAAAACGTTTAAAAGACTGACAAAAAGGAGATCATGACCAAATGTCAGCATGTGATGAGTTGAAGGTGATAATATGTTGAGTTTAACAAGTAAACAGGTAAACAGAACACTAAAAAGTGGAGGTGAGTCTTATATATTTGATTCTACAAGCTTCATAGGTAAACATGAAAGCAGTCAAATTTAACAGACAGCTGACATTTTACATGACTGACATAAATCACAGATTAAAATGTCACTTTGGAATGAGCAGGTCACAAACCGCTGAGATCAGGGCTCTGAGGGCTCTGTTAACGACCAAATACAGACAGACAGACAGACAGACAGACAGATAGATAGATAGATAGATGTCGTATCCAGCCAAACATGCATGGAGAGGCATCACATCAAGGTTTCCAATGAAGCCTCAGTGGACTTTGACTGCAAAAATATTTTGGAGCCGTCTGAAACGAGAAGTTTTTCTGTCTGAGTCAGAGAGCCAACGCTTTCTTCTACAAGCTGCCATTTTGTTCTAATGTTCAAAAAACCCGAGATAAAAGACAAAACATCTCTTGTGATCCCACTGCAGTTCTATTATGTGCATGAGATGGGGGGGATTTTCCCAGTAGGAAAAAAACTGAGAAGTCATCTCTGAACAACAGCATCTGATTCACTCCACTCGTCTCTCAAACTTAAGAATTTGACTTCAAACCACATAAAGACTGTTGCAGGACACGTCCACTGCAAACTGTGACTGACATTTCATCTGCTTTCATTCCCTTTAATCCCTCAAGGTGGCTGATCTTTGTTCCTTAACATTTGGAGTCATTTCACTGAGTTGATGTTATTCTGAAACATGTGTTTCAACCGTAAGGAGCATTTCGATTGCTCCATTACAAGCTGTTTACATCCTTAGTTATATAGTACACTATTCGATATCAGCAGTGAAGGACTGTATTGATTTACTCACATAATCGCAGATATTCTTTCAACAACACACGTTAGTGCTTCATTTACACTCAATAATATCCATCAGCAGGTATTTTATCTGTTAACATTATAGCAGCCATGAAGGAACTAGTTTAAAAGTGGTAATTTACCCCATTTGATATGGCTGCCATCAACTTGTTTGGTGTCTTAATTAAAAGCCTTATTTGTTTAGAAATAAAGACAATTTAAGGAGCAATTTAAAGACATAGTTAAGAAGCTCGACAGTCAGCAGCTAATTTGATGCTGTTTTTTTGAACTTGAGAGCAGCCAAACGAGAGATTTCAGAGCATTTTATCAATACATTGTTTAAGATATAAGGTATGTGAGGCCGGCCTGACAGAGGCGAATGGAGGAGAGCAGCAAATAGGCCAAGAGTCATTTGAAAGAGCAGACACAGAGATTACACAAGTACCAGCTGTCAGAGCGCCGGTGAATCAGCACACTCCAGAATAAAAGCTGCAGAATGTGACAACAGGACTGCACTTGATGGACACGTGTTGACAGGAAGCGTCGGCGGTGATGAGCAGGAGGATACCAACAGTCCTCTGCTCTTCAGCCAAAAAACATCTAAATTGGCTGACCTGTCAGGCTCAGAACAGCCATCCAGAAGGCCCCCGATTATGAGCCAAGCAACTTTAGCCTTTTAAAACCGGCCACTGAGCTGCTCCAGTCCATTTTCAGCGGGTAGCCAAAGTCAACTTGTAGCTGGAAAAAAACCTCCACTGATGCACATGAGCCAATATGACAGTGGTCCCCACAATTCAGAGGCAGGAAGTGTATTCACCTAAACAACCAACCGGCGATCCAAACAGGTTGTTAAGGTGATACAAGAGTGGATGGAGAGAAACAATCAAACCAACAATTTAAGTGGGAAAGAGACCAGCAGAAATATGTCATTCTTAAACTAAAAGTTGTTGTTTTATGACGTTGCATCATTTAAATCAGACTTGGGCTTTCGAACCATCATGCAGGCCGGAGCCAGTCACCCGAGCCGCCACGTTGACAATAACCACATCAAAAATACAGAAATCTACTGCAAAATAAGAAACCAAGGACAGCAGAGGAACTGCTAGCTATGCTTCAAATTCAGCAATGACCTTTGACAGAGCTTCATGCAATGAAGGAAGGAAATATAAAACCAACATAGACACAAAATAGCAAAAAGGACCCAGTTATTTTCAATGGACACTTTGTTAATGAGGGCCATTTGTACGATTTCGGATGCAGAGAGATTTTTTGGTTTAGTTCATTAAATGGGCACATTTCTACCCAAAACAGTCCATCTTGTACATTAAGTTCAGAGATTCCTGATTGTGTTTTTTTCAGAACAAGATGATGAACGAAGTGATTTTCAATATAAAAAATGCTGCAGAACAAATGCAAAGTATGTTTTCTAAGATTTAATGAGGAAATTAGATGGAATAAGATGAGTCTCTCATGTAATTCCCTCAGGAAAAATGACTGCCCAACCCTGATTTTATTGCAAATTTAATACAAATAATATATTTACAGTTATTCCATTGATTTCAGTCAACTGAAGGAAAAAAAACTTGTTGTATTTTCTCACTCCAGCCTCTCACATGGCAAACACACCAATCAGCCACGATGACAGATTGTATTTAATATCTTTGGTTCAAATTTCTCAAAATTATTTAGAAAAAACACACATTTTTTTGACAAGCTCTGAGAAAAATATGTTTCTCTTTCTTCAAGGTTATTAAAATCAGGTGGCAGTGTTATCTGGCATTTAAGAAATAACTACATGGAAGTCATTGGACACTCCTGCAAGAGCGTTTAGGGGGGGAAAAAAAGGTTGTGGGTGAAAATCTGCCATTAACCAAATGGACTTGGCTGGCTGAAGGAGAGCTTTGCCTAATGTGTGGTGTGCTTAGTATGGAGGGACTCGTGCCAATTTCAGTGCTTCAGAGTGTTGCAGTCGGTTCCAGAGACGCAGCGAGGATCCTGAAGAAGCTTCATTTATTCTCAGCAGGACAACAGAAGGGAACTGGTTCCGCCAGAGATACAAATGGTGTATCCATGTGAGGTGACAGCAAGCGCTTCAACCAAAGGTCAGATTCCCCCCAATTTCATTTCTTCTTCATTTTGTTGTTCCCGTCCTTACAGTGGCTTAAGCAGAAATCAAATATACAGAATGGGTTCGGTGCCATTATCTGTGTTACGGACTGCGCTGATGGATGTTTTGTTTCTTGTGGTTGACGACTTGTGGGAATGAAGGCAGGGAATAAAAATCCGTTCCTTTCATCTCTCGCTTGTTATCTTTTTCAATATGATCAGGGTGCTAATGAGTCCAGCCAGAGAGCATGGTAATGGCACCTCATTTCAAGGAATGAAACTTCACCATGAAAACCTTTTAAGAGAGAATTTGGCTTCAGGGAAATTTGAGAGTTTTAGTTTCCTCAAACTAGGAGGTAAAACTATTCTTTTAACTTGATGCCACACAGCACACTGATGGCTTTATCACCCTGTACAGTTTAAAGGTATGTTAGCTTAAGTAGCAACTTAGCCTAGCCTAGCTTAGCTACATTTATGTATCTGAGATGGTGAGGTCAATGAATTATTAGCATATTCATTCATTTTAACATGATCATATATAGATTAAAGTTTAGTAGCAGGTTCATTTAGTTAGCATGCATGCTAACAACATAAACAGGTTAAATTTAAAGGCAACATGCTTGTTTTAACATGCTAACACCACTGGTGAGTGTACAAAGGGATGCATGCAGGCCTGACTTGTTGCATGAGTTTTGTTTTTGGACATTAGTGCCTGTTTTTATTGTGGCTATTCAGACTTTATGGTACTTGAACCCATCAGGAAAGAGGCTCACTTTCATCTTTTTACATCTGTGAGTGTGTGTGTCTGCGTATCTGTGTGTGTATAAGACATATGCATGCATTTTGGTCACTCAGTTTCTCTTTAGTGTATTAATGCCTCACTCTGAGTTTTAAACAATAAATTCAGATTTGGTCACTTTTACTAAATTTCTTAAAATGGTGCTTTAATTTGCAGGTAGGAATCTGTGACCTTCAACATTTCTGTCTCAATTTAGAGAAAAAAAATGAACAGCTTGTTGATGCTGGACCGTCCTGCCCTTTTTATGAACCGTTAAAGAAACCCGGTTGTCTTTAATCTAACAATTCAAACAATAAAATAAATTAAAATGAACATGATGTTCTCAGTGTATAACAAACTAGAATAAAAAGAGACAGAAGCTGATTGGATTGTTGCCTCAAATGTTGGTCAGAAAAAATAAGTTAGACATTAGAGTTTGGGTTTTCAAAGACAATGTTACTGTCGACAAGCGTAATTGCACACTGGTCCTTTTCCTTTTACTGCTTCAATGATTTTACAAACCGCCCAGCTTGTTCTCGAAGCGAAGGCAGCTTGATGTTTTACAATCAGCAGCAGCAACACAGGAAACCATCAATATAAACAACCATAAACTGCATTTAGCCTGGACTTTATTATCATTATTAGAGGAGTAATTTGAAAGTCCTGATGAGACTCTTAGATCCCACTTGTGTCTGGACTCTGAAAAGTGATGCTCCGTCTCTTTTAGTCGTTCCAAATCTCAACCAAAGCGAAGCCTCCATTTGTGCTTTTGATTACAGTAAAGGCAATAGGACGCCTCAGAGTCTAAGTATCCTTTTTTAATACAGTTTATATGTCAAAAACTCCTAAAATGAAGAATCACTCAGTGCTCAGAGGAAGCCAGTGGAGATGCTGTAGCCATCCAGAATCATTGGCAGTGTATTTATAAAGTAGCAGATTGGCCGCAGGTAGGCAAGCCAGCCCATCTGAATCGGCTGGACAAGTCCCCGAAAGACGCCATGCTGCTAATCCGGAAACCCTCTGATCAAATTAAAACATGTGAGTGGATGAGGGAAAACTGTGGATCATATCCAGCTGTCTGTGAATAATTTTTATCAATATGCGTCTCCTTATGACTCATTTGTGGCAAATCCTTGGATTTGTGCAAAGGTTTGATTTAATTTGAGTGAATCGTAGGTAGCTGGGCGGACTCGATGCTGCAAGTAAAGACAATCTATTACATTTTATGTTCTTTACATTCAAGGCTCGTGCTTTAAATGTGAATGGAAGAGTACGATACCAAATGTAATTTCAAGGAAATGAAGTCCGACTCGCTGTAGAGGTCGAATAATTGGCAAACTGTTCAGTTAAAGTATGTGACTTTCTTTACTGCTTTAAAGTAAGATATAAAACAGAGTGACAAGCTCCTAAATTTCATTAAATGTCTCCATGTTAATTAATTTTAGAACTGTATATGATAAACCTTGAAAAATCTCAGTAGTCTATAATAGAAATAGTTCTCTCTGTGATTGATTCACAGCAGGTTTGTCAGTATCATCAGCGTCCCTGCCTGCATAAAGAGAAGAGAAGATGCTGAAATTGCATTTTCTTTATCAACAGGAGCCTAAAAACACCAAAATTTAATTTGACCTTTAAAACCATACTGGTTGTAAAAAATTAGCATGTTTGTTCCTCATCTGGAAGAAATGATTTATTCTGTGAGATGACGCTCCTTTCATCTCTCAATCATAATTTGAGTTTACTGATCTCCTTCCTGACCAAAGTATGTTGTAGAACATCTTGAAAATCAGCAGCAATATGACAAAGTACAGCAATGCACCAGGGCTTTGTACCACCACATCACATTTGGTGGTTTTCTCAAAGGTATAAAGTGTAGCTAAGAATTAGCCAGCTATTGAAGATCACCCCAAAAAAAGTAAAGGCAGCTTCCACCAATCGCTAACTTCTGCTTACTATGCTCTTTGCCTTAGCAAACCTTGGATCTAGCTAATGTCTGATGTTAGCGAGTAAACACAGTTAGCCGTGCAGCTAGTGGCCCCATAAGGTGCCTCAAGTCTGCAGGACCCAGAGCTCAGAGCTGCAGGCAACTGAACTGGAATATGTCAATTATGGAATATATCTTTAAGGATTTTATTTTTTATAATCTTAAAACACTATAAAATTACTAATATTCTCATCAGAGTGTAAGGAAATACAGCTCATCCTGTCTCATAACACTACTTTGTACCTGAAGAGGAAACAGTCCCATATTGTTGCTCCCTGTAGGTGCAATAATAAACTTTCAAGATTGTTTCATCAGGACATCAAAACTGTTATTTCTCTACATTCTGATGAGGATTTTTTTTTTTTTTAGTATTTTTTTAAGGTTTATCATTAAAAGATTTAAATCCTCAAAGACACGTTACATATTTCTTGACTTGACTTGTGACTCCTCGTGTCCCTGTTTGCTGAAGCATTCTCTGACAAATGAGTGCTGGGGCCAAAAGAAGAAAGGCGGCAGAATCAGCTTAGCTGTTACTAAGAATTTTTAGGTAAACAAATCCTCTTGTGGCTGAGATTTAGAGCAAAGCCCGTGCTTTTCTGCTCCCGCTTGCACTAATGCAGACTGTGAAATTAGCTGAAACAAATTAATGCTATGAAGGGAAACAAGGGTAACTGAAACAAAATGCGGCCTCAGTCAAAAGATGTTTGGCCCAGCTCATTCTTGGCACATTCCCTCCGAGGCAAAGCCTGAACAAGCTCGGTATTAGTCCCTAAAAACCCTCAATGAGACCAGAAGTACTCGAAATCAAATACTGTAAATGGAAAAGTGACAACAAATGGGAGCAGAGGAGAGCAGAGGAAAAGCTGGTGAAAAAGTCCGACCACCCACACGAATGCAAAGGCTAATGATGACATTTAATAAAACTGTCAATATGTGGCCAAAAATACAGACGTTACTGTTCGGTGCATTGATTTGTTTTTAAATTCCCGGTGAGCGCAAACATCTCTTGTGTTTCAGGCCTCTTTGAAAAGAGGGAGAGGCTGCTGCTGCTGCTGCTGCTGCGGTTTAGCCGTATTGGCAATAACCTCCAGCAGTATGTATTCTTGTCCTATTGCCTGACCTTTAAGAAGCCTCTATAAATTAGCTGGCCCACAGTTATTCAACACAGGCATTAAAGAGTAATGCCCCCGCTCTAGCTCTGAAGCATCCCTGCTGGGGAAACTGCAGGCGATGTCGACTCTCTTGGGTCGCATTTTATTAACCGACAGTGACTTCCTGAGCACCTCATCTCACTCATCTTGTAA
Organism: Ctenochaetus hawaiiensis; assembly: GCA_029783645.1. Taxonomy (NCBI): domain Eukaryota; kingdom Metazoa; phylum Chordata; class Actinopteri; order Acanthuriformes; family Acanthuridae; genus Ctenochaetus; species Ctenochaetus hawaiiensis. Next base: position 23,079,744 of record JAPZDY010000006.1, on the reverse strand, counting down.
ATGGAAAGCACTGTGGGACAAAGTCAATACAGTTCAATGTGACAGTGAAACTGCTTTGAAAACCGTATAAAACTGGGAAAATACTGACTTTTATCCGAGTGTTTTATGGCTTTTTATTTTCTCAACATCTGCTGTATTCTGCCGTCGCTCTTCAAAAAGAAAGAAAAAAACTTGTGCATCAGTTCATTAATGCTTTTCAACGAGTCTTTTCTTCTTTTTCCAAACAAGCATTTGAAATGTGATAAAACATGAACTAATCCCGGAGTTGTGACATGAACTTTTGTATGCATCTTTCATGAGTGAGACGTAACCATTTACATGCCAAGAAAAATGCTAAGCTCCATGTTTATCCTCAAAGTCTTTGGAAAAGCCGGTGGGAAAATAAAAGTAAGCCAGTGTGGAAGTGCCTGGAGATTTAGCACCACAGAAGATTCACTTCAAAAAGCCCCAAATATACTCATGAAATACAAAGACAATAAACTTTATTTCCACAAAGAAGTTTGGCTCTTAATAGTTAATAACCCGTCTTCTAATGTGTGTCCTGGTAATGTTTGAGAAGTACTGCTCTCTTGCAGAGATCTTACAGCTTGAAACGGGGTTTTTTTTTGTGGCGTGTTTGCCAGACTGACAGGTTTTCTCAGACTGTCGCGGAAAGCAGAGACGCTCCGACCAGCTTTTCGTTTCTTACATCATCGCATATGTTTTTTCTGACTCGCACAACCGAACGAGATGAACACAAATTCTGTTTGAAATGTCCCCGCAGAACCGAGGCAGGCTGTCGGTGACGAGCACCTGCTTCCTCAGCCTCTCTGACAGAGTCCGGCGTGGAAAAACCAAAGCACAGAGAGGCTCTGTGCTATTAAATCATTGGATACACGTGTTTAAGTTTTCTATGACGGAATATCTTGAGATGGCCAACAGTCCCCGTCCGTCGATTGTGCAGTTTGTACAGTTTACATCTTGTACTATAGCTCTCTGCAGTGCTGTTAACCCAGTTTTATGTGTGCAAGCACTTCTTGAAAAGATGCCTCAGAGAAACCTGTTCATTACGAACCTGCATCCTATTTGCGTTGACTAAATAAATGGATGATATAAGGAGGCTATTAGATATTTCACTCCGTACGTAGCGTGTTCTTAATAAATGCAATTTTCTGGCTGTTCTCAGTGTTCAGCTTTCTGGATGAGGATGCACCTTCAAGTCCCTGTTTGAGCCTCCAATTAGCTTTCACTATCAGCAGGTGAACAGCTGGCTTTGGGACAGATGTCTCTGTGGTCGTTTTAAATAGGTAAATGTACATCAGGGCTGAGGGACGAGTGCATGACTAAGGGGAACTGTGGATGGATTTTATTAGGCTGAAAATTAAGAATCACATCTCTAACGGTAAACTGCTCAAAGAAAATGTAAGAGATCATTTATCCATCCTGTTGATTTTAGAGTAATAATCTGGATTACTTGTATTTATTATTCGGAACAACAGGATGCTACTTAATATACTCCAGCTTGTTTGGAGTGATTAAAAGTTTCACAGTAGGGAACTTTGCGATCAATTGACTATGCACCATTTTTAAGGGCGTATGCAGCACACAGAAAGGAATCCACTACCAACATGATTTGCCGTAGTTTTGTTAAAAATGTACAAAAAGTGTGACACATTTCAAATGAAAACCAAACTAAACAAAACAAAACATACTGCTGTGAGTCAAAGGTCTGCAGTTTTGCGATAACTGGGGTCAGATATTTCTCTGCTTAAAAACTCACCACTGTTTTTAGAGCCTGTAAGAAAAGGACCTTAACGTTAAAGCTAAATAAGTTCAGTTGTTGTGTGGGTGGAGGTAGAAAAAGTTATGCTACTTAAAATCGAGTTGGAAATAGAGTGTAAAACCATCTGCTTAACATGCTGAACCAATTCACTGTGTGTTTGGTGAAAGACCAAAAAGAAAGTGTTTGTATAGTCACCGCTTTGTACGTCACTGTCAAAGACTTGCAGCGAGTGGCAATAAACCAAGAATTAATAAATCAACATGTTTGAATCTAAAGTAAACAGGCATGTTAATCTATCAGATATCATCAGAGACCCCCCGCCATCACACACAGTGTGACTTCCATCCTGTGCCGTAATTAGCCGATTTTGGAAATGACATGACAGCAAACAAACTATGAAATGAAAAATGATAAACAGAGGGGGAGAAAAAGTTAAATAAGTTTCCATGGAGACCAGCACCGTATCAGAATATGCTCGCTTTACCGGATCTAAACATCCATCAGTGTGTAAATGCTTTAAGAGACATGTTGAAAGTTAAGAAACTGAACATGTGCATGTGAGAAAATACATGTATGAACTTAAAAGGGAGAAAAACAGATGAGCAGTACTGAAATATGATTCAAGTTTCAACAAAAATGTGTGTTTTTCGACATTTTGCACGAGTTTACAAGAAATCTGGGACTATGGACATGAAAAGTGAAAATGTCCCAATTATATTTGTACAAAAGAAGAAGACTACTGGGGTAAATCCAGGCACATATACAGTTGCTTGAGCTGCGAGACCCCTCATATAACAAGGCAACCTTTACGAAGCACATACGACAGCACTGAGATAATCTGCCTCATGTCTTCTGTATGAAATCACACTCGAACATCCTGCAAAGACAGCTCTTTCTCTCTCTCACACACACACACACACACACACTGACTGCCTCTGCAAATGATTCAACATGTCCTGTTAGCTCGACCAAGGCTTGTCAAACTTTTTTTTTTTTTTTTTTTTTTTTATTAAGGGTCTACACATGAATTTTACATAAGGTCAAAGGGTCCGGAGCAAAGGGTCCAGAGCAACGCCTGCAGGCTTTGCATAATGTAACAATAACGTCATGTATTCAACATTCCAGGCTTGAAACAAATGGTGCAGTTTGCCTGTAACAAGTGCCTTGAAATCGGGGACAAAAGGTGCGATTTTTCAGCTTAAGGCGCCAATTCAGGAGAATATAAGTCAATTTTTTTTGGCAAATGCTTGTGAGTGGGAACCTTTTGATTTTAACACGAAAAAAAGCTTCAATGACTGTCCAAATATTACACATTTTCGGAGCTCAAGTTTGATCCTCTCTCTATGAAATATTGTCGGTATTCTTACTCAAGTGTTGAGATAAAAACTTCCTTTAATTCAGAAACATATCTCTGATGTACAGGCTTGATATCACAGGCTGTCCACTGCAAAGTGCTGCTGCACATCTGCGCTTCAGATGAGTAATTATTTTGATTTAGCCCATTACAATAATACAGGATACACCTCCCATTCCCGTCTCAAAGCTGTATTTAAAGGTCAGGTGAGCAAGCTAGCCGCCCCCCCTCACCACCACCCCTCTTGTAGGCGCTTCTAGATTTCCTGTGTGTAAAACAAACACAATACTTCACTAAGAGCTGAATCTGCCCAATAGCTGAGTGCTGGTTCAACCACTTGCCGTCTCCTGCTGTGAAACACCTCAGAGAGAGCGATTAAGACGAAACAAAAAAAAAAAAAAAAAAAAAAAAAAGAAAGAAGAACACAAGTGCCGAAACAGTCTGTTGTAATGTCTGGCACAAAGCTGCCATTATTGCCCTGTCTGTTTTTGCAGCACTCCACTCTTTATCCTTCCACTGTGTGTGTCTTAAGTGCCTCACCCATCAATCATCTTTATGCTCCGAGAGGAAGATTTATTAGATGAGGAAGCCGGCTGGAGACGAGATTCATCTGTGGCTTAAAATAATGGGCCAAAACACACCCAGATGCTTCCACACACAGGTAGCACATGCGATGGCGTTGTGAGTTTGCGGTTATTACTGACCTGTGACTAAATGTGTCCTCAGATAGAGAGTAAAATAGGCTACTGGGCACGATATGCATGACAGATTTACTTGGGGGAGAGAGAGAGAGAGAAAAAAAAAAGAAGGGCAAAATGGTCTTTCCATTGACATGTACTGCAACTGACATGTCTGGCCATGCCTCACTGCCTCACACAGCCGACTGGATCGCACGTTTTCTCATGGAACATCTCAAAGACAGGAGACGTCTAGACAGGTAATGCATGCGCTGTAGAGGAACAAGCGATTGTATTTAAAGGACACTCCTCCTCTGCCTTGAGGAGACGGAGGAGTATAGCTTCAAATGAGCTCCCTGACAGACAACTTTCATAGTAAAAGAGAGCAGCACTGGTGAAACATGGCTCGAGGCGGCACTTTAAAAAAAAAAAAAAAAAAAAAAAATCTGGCAATATTTCATCGTGAAACATGGAAAGCTCAATATGTCCAACACGGCTCTCCCTTCAAATCCTCTCTCAGCGTGCGAGATAAGCATGCTGCAGCTTTTAGAGATGACAGTGTAATGTATTATGCTTAAACAAGAGAGAGAAGTTGGCCGAGGTCGACGTGCGCTGTGTTTCACCCGTTCAGAAACAGGGTTTTTCTCTCTGCTGTACGTACGGCAGAAACATCACACTTTCATGTCCGGATTGGATCAAGAAGAAGCCGCTGTGGGAAAAAAAAAGACACTCAGAATTGAGACTTTGTGGACATCTACATGATATAACCTCCTCTGACTCCAACAGAAAAGGTAATCTTTAGCTTATTGTGTGGGTGGGGGGTTTTACAGGAAGAAGGAAAACTACTGTGAGACATAAAAGAAATGAAACAGCTTTTGGCTGTGAGTTTTATTGATGCAAGACACAATTTAAACTTTAATTGAAGGTCTTTACATTGCATGCTTTTATTTGGAAGTAAAAAAAAAAAAGCTAACATGATGTAATGTGGTCAAAACACCCAAATGTGGTCTTAGATCTTTCTTATATTTGTAATATAATAAAAGGACAGAGGCGTAGATCTAGAAATGCCACAGATTAAAGGTGATATATTATGGGATGTTCTGAATTATTTAAATTCACTTTGATTCTCTAACTTTGCATTTAGTGCTGTTGTTTGGTCAAAGTATCCAATTAGTTCAGTTTTGTGGTGAAATACCTGCAAAAATAACCACAAAGTGTTGCAAAAAGGTTAAAATGGTAACATGAGTGTGAAAATACCAGCCTCTAAAAATCACGTAGGCGCAGGAGTTCGTGTTAAACCCCAGAAGTAAATCAGCACTTTTGAACTTTTGGTTCCTTCATTAAGAAATCAATGAGTTTTTAATTTGATGTCCAAAACTTTTGTTCATCAGAGAGCTGATTTTTCTGCAATAATCCAAAATTCAA
>JAPZDY010000006.1:23064247-23074426 GCA_029783645.1 Ctenochaetus hawaiiensis | reverse complement strand
TCAATGAGTTTTTAATTTGATGTCCAAAACTTTTGTTCATCAGAGAGCTGATTTTTCTGCAATAATCCAAAATTCAATGGAAATTCCCAAAAGGTGTTTTGTTGAGGGAAGCAGAGTGACGCTAACTTCCTGGTTGGTTTACCAAAATACACTGACTGCACTCAGCTTTACCAACAGTCTGTGTGATCACGTTAACATTACGACCTCTGTTGTCATGACTACTTCCATTTAAATATTCACCAAACACAACAAAGACTGAACAAATTTTGGACAACAACTTTTATCTAACAGTTTAGTTTTCTTTACAGTGAGCGCTGAGTGCTGAGCGGCTGATGTTGAAAAGAAAATTCAGATTTAACAGTTTTTACTGTGAAGGGTGGGTGATTAACTGCTTTGGTAGCAAAAAAGCCAAATGATTTGCTTTGTCACAAATCTAAAGTTAGAAACTGTGACAGGAGCTTAATTCAAAAACAACCGGAAGCCAAAGACGGAATAATGAAAGTGTTATTTTCCAAGTTATAGTTATTTTTTTAAAAACTTTGTAAGTTTTTCAGTTGCTGCAGCTCTGCTGTACATTTAGCTGCAACGCTAAAAAAAGCTACAAGCTACAATAGCTGGAAAAAAGTCACTCACTCACATCATCACAGGCAAAGGTTTTATTATTACAGCATTATAAGGCAACCTTGCCAAATTTCCCCACAACCCTCCAAAGACTTTTCCTCATAAATACAGGAGGAAGCTGGCCATCAGTTTTTGTTATTTTTTTGTAGCCAACAAACATATTTATACAATAAAAAGTCCAGGATAAAACTGCTTCATGATCAAAATTATTTTAAGGCGGTATTTATCTTTAAACAAGCAGATTAGTTTAACCTGTAACCTCGTCTCTCATTCAGAACAATGTGAATATAAATGAAAGCCAGTTCACTCATTAGCTTATTATTTAAATCATGACTGTTAAAGGGCACTTCCACTCAAATTACTCCATTGACACACATCAGCCAACTGTTGATGTGTTATTGGGATTTTTCCAGTTTTTTGCTGTGATTTCTAATTTGAATGAGTGTTATCAAATGCAAAGTACAAAACCAAACATTTGCAGATGCTGCTGTTTTTGAATAATGAAGCTGAACGTCACACAAGTGAACATTAAAAAGCAATAGCCTCACTTCGACTTCACCGGCTCCCCGCTGCGAAGCGAGGCCGACGCTGATTCCCTTGGGGTGTATCTCATTTGCTAACTGTGGCTTCCTGTCCTCTCATTTCCCTCATCTCATCAGAGAGAACTGCAGGCAAATTGTTTGCAAATTCACTTCCAAAGAAATTTAATGTTTTCCATTTCACTTTACAAAATGAATGTGCAACCGAGCCATAATTCCACTAAATTCTGATTAAAATCATAAAGAGGTTCTCTGTCAGTTATTTTTTGTTTGTTTCTAATTTCTGTGCCAGTTTTCTTTTCATATTCAGATCAAATTAAGTGTGAAACAGTCACAGGAAGTGTGTTTGGCTTTGGTCTAATCTTATTATTTCTCTATAATGTCACACGACTCCACTCAGCCTGCAATCCATCACTGGGTTTTAATTACCCAAACAATATAAGGAAAGGTGTGAGCTGTGCTGTGATTGTGGTTTTTCGGAGTTCATCACTCAGACTCGGGCTACATTTTCACATTTCCCCAAAATGGGAGCTTCCTCCTGGGGCCGGTGAGAGGGAAATGGGCCTAAGACCTATTTACTGTGCCATAATCCCATCAATAATGAAGCAGGCCTGACATCTTAGGGAACACATCTCTCTCATTCTGCTTTTGGATGAGAGCTTTTCGATGCTGAGTGTTCACCTCTGACCCCTTTTCTGTTTTTCTGTTTTCCCACTCAGAGCTGGAAGATCTGCGGTCTTTTGTCCTGCTGGTTTCTGGGAGGAAACACCACCAAGCTTCTTAAGGACTAAAATGTTGGCAGCTTTTCATTCCAGGAAAGAGCAAAAAAAAAAAAAAATAAATAAATTACAGCACCTGACACTTTCAATCAAAACGCCAGCTTTAATCAGTCGCCTCAGCGTTTGGTTAGAATGGAGACTGTGTTCAATGAAAACTTTAAACTGAAATGAATCCGGGCCGTCTCTTTATCGAGCAAATCAAACCACAAAGGAGGAACAGCATGGGAGAAGGAAATCATAAGGAAACATTCAAATCAAAAGAGAACAGGAGTGTATCTGCCAGGATTAACATTAATATGTCATAGCAGCTTATTCTCTCTTTAAATTTAAATCAGATTTGCCAGGTTTTATGTCTACATGGATCACCTTTTCTTTCTAAACTGCCACTGTGAAGGAGCAGTCATCAAAAGGCTTAGTCAAAGACACACACACACACACACACTCCCAGTGACTTAGTTCACCCTCCACAGTGCCTCTTTGAAATGTGCCACTGTGCTCCCGAACAAAGGTAATAATGTCTCTCTTCTGCTGGTATCTGGGTCGAATGAGATCAATCAGTCTTTTGGCGAAGAATCAGCATGTGCGTCGCTCTTTTGTCACCGGCTTCGAGACGTAGGTGGCGGCAGAGAGATGAGCCGATGTAAATCAAAAGACTTTCAGTTCAGCCGAGGAGACATGGCTCAGACGCTATCAGACCTGGCCATCGGTGACCCTCAATCCCTGAACAATAAGGCCTTAATAGACTGACTGACTTGGATAGGTGCGAGTGTGTGCCTTTGTGCGGGATAATGGTGAAAAGCAGCACAATTTTCGACAAATGGGAAGCAGTGAGTCATGGGTGTCACTCTCCCTGTGTGCGACAATAAAGCCAACATATATTTTGCCGAATGATCTGTCCATGCAGACCTTTTGTAAGTCCACATGTGAGTCCGGACGGGGCACATTTTGAGGTAAATGCTGCAGGGATTCAGTGTCACAGAGGATACAAGTCGACAATGAAGGTTCTGCAAGTAATTGAGCTGTAATAACAAGATTTGTGCCTTTTTAAAAAATTCTTACTAATTTATTTTAGGCACTGTTCCCAGAAAAAAAAAAAAAAAAAACTTTGGAAAAAGCTTCCTTTTTTTTCCTTTCAGTGAAACAACTGTTGCTGAAAGTCAGCAGCAAGCCTTATCTAAGAGGAAAATCATTCATCCATTATCTATAACCGCTTATCCTTTGCAGGGTTGCAGGGGGCTGGAGCCGATCCCAGCTGACATTGAGCAAGCAGCGGGGTACAAACCAGGATAGGTCGCCAGATCGCCGGGGCTGACAAGAGACAAGCGACCGTTCGGGCTAACAAGGGAAATCAGGGAAATCAAACACAACTAAATAAGAAAACACAGGCCACTTTTTGTCTGGCCTGTGAGACAAATTAGTGCACGGACTCCCGATCTGATGAAACACTGCAGCCCTGCAAACATCAGCATCATAAATCTCCCATCACTGCAACAACAAAACACTAAAGTCAAAACCTCACTTTGGCCAACTCATTTGGCAACCCCGTTAAAACACCTGGAAATGAGTTTGCAGTAAACCGTACAAGCTAGCTCGTCATTATCTCAAAAGCAATTTATTACAGCCGGCCTTGAACGCAGACGTGAACCCGCTGCTAATGGTTTACACCTGTTTGGTTCGATGACTGTTCGGAGGCCTGGGGTTCAGATAAATAAGCTCCCACTGTAACAGCCCCAAACTGCGGCGGCACTCTATTAGGCAGTGGGAAAAGGGCCCTGAGTGGGAACTTAGTCACAATCACAGTCTGACTTCGCTTCAGCCATTTAGCACCTAGCATACACCCTCTATTGCGAGCGGCTTGACAGGACGTCAATACAACCAGACATGTGCTAATAGCAACGGGAAAGGCTACAGAGCTCCCGACAAAACAATATGTGGTTCTAACAAAGTCAGGAGATGCTGCATATGTTGTTGTTGTCGTTTTTTTTCCTAAAGCAGTCAATGGATGCAATGGGTCTCCTCAAACTTCTGCAGGGAAAAGTTAAATTAGGCTCGAGTGAGTTTGTGTTATGTTTCAGATAAAAGCTGTTCATGCAGATAATAATTTGGAGATGCTCTAGTAATCAACGGAGTCAGCAAATGCACTTCGGGATGAAACTAATACGAGGATGTATCGGGGCAGAGCAAAAAAACATCAATTACAAAGTCAAACATCAAAGTCTGCAGGAATTATTGAGCAGCCGCGGATCGCCTGTCACCGTGTAACAGCTATAGCTTCACCAAAGCCCACTTTATAAAGACTGAACAAACACTGTGCTGCTTACCCAGGCCACAAACGCTGTGTAGTTGTATTTGTTGTGGAGACTCCACTAAGAAATCTGCTCTTTCCTTTCGGCAGTCTCATTTGGTGCACATCAGATATCCTCTCCTCTTTTCACTTGGATAAACAATGGCAGAGAGATGGAGCCGGTGACTCAGCCCCCAGTAGATGCTGCAGTTCACTGCCATATGAAAGTTTAATCAAAGGAGCAGGAGGCAGTAGTTAGTATCTCAGGAGAGAGGCGCTGAGCCACCAACCAGGAAGCTTTGGCAAGAGGTTTCATATCAAATTTAGGAGTCATTAGGATTGCTAATAACAAGCACTGGCTAGTGCCATGAGGCTTGCTTGAGAGAACACAGCAAATGAAATGCTCCTCCTCATCTAAAGTCCCACAGGAGAGGCCAGAGAGAGGCCAGACCTCACGGAGATTTCCATAAGCATTTTTTAATAAAATCCAGCATAATGAAAGATAAACAACCGGGAGGCAGGATGGAATGATATTTAATAACCTCGGACTTCTTGCCTCCCCAGGTATCTATCCTCCCTCGACGGACCCCTTGTGTCAATACAGGCTGAGAAGTGTTTAATCTAGAGCGATAAGTCCAATCATAAAGATTAAAACCACGGAACAACATCACAGCTTGTGAAACAGGATCTGTAATGGGAAATGTTGCCTCGGCGCCTCGGCGAAGCTTTGCCATGCAGCAGATGCCCGGACGGGTTGTTAAAGGGTTTAAGAACGACTCTGTGGAAGGTCAGTCGTCATCTTGCGGCCGTTTCAGCTTTCCGCCCGTTTATCCCAGATCAGTCATCTCACAGTGTATCGATACTGTCGCCGAGGGGAAAGAAATGTGCAGCCCAGTTCGCTACATGTGCCACCGGTGTGCTATAAACGAGAGTACGGCAAGACAAAAGGCCAATTTGATAGCAGTGAAATATCCAGCCCATCTCTCAGTGTGTAAGGTGAACTCCCATGATGCACTCTGAGGGGGCTCTTGATAAAACACATGATCTGGAAGATAGTAGAAATGAGGTCAGAGCGGCGAAATCACAAATTGTCCAGAAAAGGCTTTCCAGCTGATAAACACACACTATATAATTGCAAAACACCTTCCAGCAGAAAAGTGACCACTTGGAAAATGATCACCAGGGAAAAAAGCACTATCTTCAGAGTTTAAGGGGCTTCAAAATAGGGGTCAGCGCCCTGTAGATGTGGACTGTTCTTTGAGTTTCACAGCTACATTATGCAACTTTTTTTCCCATTTCACCAAATGAAAAATAAGTGACTGTTTGAATTAGGGGACCAAATAAACCGGTCTGCTTGCAGAGACACATTATTACCTGTTTTGAAGCCCTAACTTCTCTTGAAGGACCTCAGACTGAATACAGAGCCTCTGTGATGTTACCCATTAGTTTGTTCAGTTCAATTTGGCCATTTGTTTGAAGCCAGCAGTGCCCAAAGTTGGACAAAAGGGCGGAGCTGAGGAGGAAAAGCATTGCTATCATTGACAGCTAGCCGCTAACTGTCACTTAAAGCGGCCACAACCTTATTTATACATAGCTTTAAGTTCACAACCCCCGTTTCATCATCATGAATAAGGGGAAATTAGCCAAAAAAAACAAAACTGTTTTGAAACAGTCTGATCACATATTTATTTCTGCTGTAAAGTTTGACTTTTTCGCTCTTTTTGGAGTCATTTTCAAGTGGCCACCAGAAGAATTAATTCGGCACTTTGGCGCTGGCTTCATTTTTTTCTGCTGAGGACTAATAAGCGTTTTGAGAATCATTGAAATTCATTTCAGTGCATCAACTCCAGTTGCTAAATTTAGGTCAAAACCCAAAACCAGAACTTAATTTGAGCAAAAATGATGAATCTTGACTGTGCCAATTATTTCAGATGAGACGCCTCCTCACAGCCTCTTTTAAAGCTTTTAAAGACTCACCGGGGATGTAAGTTGTGTAGCAATCAGGTTTAGCATAGCTAACAAAATACCTATGATCTATTAACAGAGGAAAAACAAACACAAAAAAAAAAAACAAGCACGTAAATGAAAAACAACTCAGAGAGAAATTAAAGAGTCATCAGTTCTGCTCGCCGAAAGCTGAATGGCACCTTCATCTCTCTTAAACGCCAGGATTAAAGACAAACGAAACAAATAGGGTACAGTGAGCCTGGTTCATGATGTGTGATTGTGATTTAAAAAAAAAAAAAGGAAAAAGGAACGAATATTCGGGGCGTGATTGACGCCACGAGGACTGTTACACATTGTTCCTCGGTGATAGCCAAACGCTTAGAGGCAGCAGCTGACTACACAGCATTTGACAAGGTGACAAAGGAAAACAGAGTAAAAGAAGTTTGATCAAAGAGATTCTATCGTCAGACTGGCTGTATCCCGCTGAGAACGCTGTCTAATACTGAGAATATTAATCCGTGCAAAAAAAAAAAAAAAAGGGGGGGGCCTGCAGACCCTTAAAACATTAAAGTGGAAACAATGTGTTGATCAGAAAGTCATTAAAACACTTATGCCATCATCACAACATAACAATATCCAAAATCCAAGCAACATACAGTCTCTCACTGCAATATAAGTTTAATATTTACCAATCAATCAATCATTTCCTATCATTAAATCCTGCAGATGTGCGTGCGCTATTAAAAGCAATGCATGATCAAACAGGATGTTTGTATATTAACTTCAAGCCTGATTTCATGGGAGCAAAAGAAAGATGAGCACATGCAGAACGAGCAGGATGATGGCAGGTGTGGGAATGTGGGGACGGGATGGCGGGCGGGCGGGGGGGGGTTTGAGGGAATGTTATTGAGTGTAAAATGATGGATTATACAATAGTGACTTCACTTCATTAGTTAAATAGTCCCTGGCTTCCCGTGTTATTTGACTGCAGTGTAATTTAAGCACAAAGTCGACCAGGTGCGACCGTATTAAACTGTTTAAGACCGAGAGCGACACACTCGACGCAGCGTGGATGAAAAAAAAAAACATCAGAAGTCTTTTACTTTTGTACATAATTTATTTTATCAAAACAGTCCTCACAACCATCACTATTCCCCAGTTTAAAGACAACCATTCTGATTATTCGCAAATAATCACCTGATTTACATAAATAAGACCGTTATAGAGCCTCTGAAGCAGAAAGCATCTAAACAAAAGAACAAACACGGAGTTTAACCTTCCCACCGGAGACTTCACATACATACTTAATGATAAGGCCCATTTAACAGGTGCACTCAGGGAGGTTTCCATAAAATCACCCATAATGCCTTTGTGATTGCCCAATATCTTATGTCGTACTTGCTCCTGAAAGTGATGCTAATTGTTGAATACTATCTAAGAGATATACAAGGCTGTTTTCTCGCATAAAGAAGCTTCTGCTGCTTTCAAAGCCATTAAGATTTCACATTGTTTGGTTGATAACAAGGAACAGAAATAATCTGAGTCTCAGTTCTCAAAAATGGTCAATTTTTACAACCAAAAGTTGTCCAACAAAAGGTGTTTGATTAGAGTTTTCATTACTACGATCAATGAGACTCAAACACTGTTTTCTGTCCTCTACCATGAGGTTTAAATACCTGTTTCTCCGCGTCAGAAGCTCAGAGAGTTTTGTTCCTGTTTAACTCCAGAATGTAGAGAAAAAGACAGATCTCATGCTGTTTGAGGGCAAAGCTTTGAAAGCCATGTCAACCTGTGACGGTCAGAGGTCTGACAGACAAACATCAGGCTGCAGTGTCGCAGGGCCAATCGGCACAGGGACGGCGAGTTCACAGGCACTTACATTTTGCTGTAAAAGTCAAAAACGTGGCCTTTTGTTTCAGGAACTAAGCTTTTTTGGAAATGAAGTCAAGGCCAAATTAAGTTAAAAAACAATTCTTTTTGCAGGAGTAAACCAGGCAGGTACAAATGAAACATCTGATATCGTATGAGGAATAAAACTGTCAAACTTGGTTGCATCTCCTGATACTCTGTTGTCGGAAACGAGTGCTTGACCAAACAACAAATGTCCATTTAACAAGGTTACGAGATCAATGACGAGGTTCAAGTTTCGTCTAATCGACTTAGTGACTTTCAAGCCCCTGAGTCAACATTGTGCATCTTTGTGGAATAATTGTCCATTTGTGCTCTTCGCATTGTGCGGTGATCAAGCAGCGGGGAAGCGTCTGCAGCAGATAAACAGCTGGAGTCGTTGTTCGCATGTCGTAGTTGTCGTGTGTGAGTGTAACGTCGAGCAGTTTGGAGCGTTAAAGCAGCAGATGTGCAGAAGGACACAGAAAGAAACATGCTTGATTACAATCAGCAGTGTGCAAATACTTTACCAGAGCAGAAATACACGCGTTTAACAATCATTTTTTGGACATTTTGTCACATTAAACGAACAGACTTTAAAGGTGTTTGGAGAAGCAAAGACTCCCGCTCCTCCCCCCCCCCCCTGCAAGAAAGCAGCAGCGTTATTACTGCAGTCAAACAGTCTCCTCTCTTATCACCGCAGGGCCGAATAACCAAACAATGAGAGCAGTCAGATAAAGGCAAATGATGGGAAAATGATATCTTTGTTTCTCACGACAAAGATCTGCTCCCGTAAACAAATAAAAACATGATAATTCTGTACTTTAAACAGACTGTAGGTGGTGAAACTCGCCATTCCCTCGTCGCCTCACCAAGAGTGTTGGAGGATAATAAATACTTTGTTTTTTTTTGTTTGCTAAGAAACATGAAGAGCAAAAAAAAATCTCATAATCACCGCTAGAGCCTGGACCGCTGATGACCAGAGGCCTTACTTTAATCACACACATGCACAACAACAAGTGCAAAAAGCTGGAGGTCTCAGGCATGCTGACAGCGTGGGCGTCTCCAAGCACACCTGCTATTTTGGTTCATGTGTGTGTGTGTGAAGCAGCTCAAAGTGCACAAGAACTGGATGAAGCAGGAAACATCAGAGGGTGTGGAAATTTAAAAAAAAGCACTCTGAGTTGGTCGCGTGAGCAGTCTCATCACTCAGAAACAGCTGGGCCGATCAGAATGACACGAGATGACAACGGCTCCACAAACAGGGACGGCTTCTCCAGGTTGGGTGGGAATGTGCAGCCCGAGGCAGATGGTGAGAGTTTTTTTTATTTAATTTGTACGATGATGATGATGGAAGAAATAAAGCATGTGGATGAAGCTGTTCGTTTGACTGCATCAATCCATCAATCCGACGCATTTCAGTTTTAATTTGACTGTATCTGGCAGCATGAATGATTAAATCATATCCAAAAAATGTGACACTTTTTGGATGAATTTCATATCTGACAAGAGCAAAAAAAAAAAAAAACCTAGAAAATCACTTTTTCTAAAAAGAAAGTGAAACACGGGATTGATGATCTGCCATAATCCAAATCATCAGGTTGGAAGGAGACTGACTTTGCATGAAAAACACACGTTTTTCAGAGACATCTATTTCCAGCACGACACGGAAACACATCAGACGGTCAGTGATTCGATCCTCAGCTCCTCCCGTCTGCACCAAGTGTCCTTGGGCCAGATACCGAACCCCAAGATGACTTCAGCTAGCTGCAGCATCAGTGTGTTAATGTGTGTGTGTCTGTTCATGATTAGTAGGGTGACACTTAGCATCCAAGTCACTGCCAATAGTATATGAATGTGTGGGAACGACAGTCTGTGTGTGGGAAAAGGTAAATATTGACTGGTATTGTATCTATCAATAAATTATTATTCTACATGGATGCAAGCAACATGTTTTAAGCCAGTGGGAATGGGGGCAACTAAAGACAGGACGGTTGTGGAAACACTCCAGTTTGGAAGGTTTTGCATGTCAGATTCTCAACTTTTCAGTCCCTCCAGGATTTCGAGGGCGTTTTTCAAGATTGTTGCGGCCTAAAATGCCTGAATTCGCGGCAGCTTTTCT
>JAPZDY010000006.1:23019884-23055865 GCA_029783645.1 Ctenochaetus hawaiiensis | reverse complement strand
GCACGGTCTTTAGCAGTAATTTTTGTTGGTAAGTGAGAGACATTACTATCGCACATGTCTGCATCTTCAAAGCATAAGCAAGGAAGTGAATTCGGTGACTCACGGGACTCACGGGAGGCTGGCCAAAATTGCGGAAAAGTCGCGGTGATTGGACAAAATTGCAAGGTCCGAGGAATTCACGGAGATTGGTTGAATTTGCGTTAATTGTTACGATTGCAACATCCCGAATTCCTGGAGGGACTGTTTAACGCTAGCTCCCCGTTTTCCTGGTTGACACAACTGATTTTTTTCTAACAGACGTAAAACATCAGAGGAAGGGAAGGAATTAGTGCTGCACATAACAAGGAGAATAGTACAGGTCATGAATGTAGCTTCTGTAGCATCAAAACAAACCTTTGATTAAAAGGAGATTAAACACAAGCTCTTTGCATTCAGATTTTGCGTCATCTAACTTGCAGAAGTGAAGCCGGAAATGCCCCAAAATGCACCTTCATTATGCACTCGAGACCAAACGCAACACATTATTTAAATAGAGCCCTGAATGTGGAATTACCATAAGGTCTTAATAAAAGGTGAAAAGAAGAGCTTCTCAGGAGAAATTTATTCTGAAAAAACCTGTTGCCTCTCAGAGTCTCTTGGCCTTTAAGCACTTGTTATTCCACAGCAGCCTCCAATATAAAAACTGCATGACTCAACAATCAGCAAAACTAATAAAACGTGCAACTTTTATGATTTTCTGCAAGCGGCACAATTAAAAAAAAAAGTCCTAATGTGTGATGTGAGAAAACAATCACGTTCTCTTGTGCCTAATTGGTGGACATTAGATAGCAAAATGACTGTGTCCATAGTTCAATGTGCTTAATAATTAAAAATTAAATTCCCAATAACATGCTGCAATGAGCAATTTCATTGTTTCTTTATCACTACAGCATTCGCTCTTTATTGAAACAGAGTTCAGACTTTTTTCAAACCCCATCAGTCTGCTTGGAATGAAAATTAAAAACAAGGAAAAAGAAAAACTCATCGTCATGAGGGATATTTTTTTTTGTAACAACTCCTCTTCTGAAGTGACATTTATACACATATTAAAATATTGTGCTTTCATTGCATATCATTTGTGATTTTTTTTTGCATGCACTCCAATGCAAATCTAACAAGAATCTGTTTTATAAATGCATCCCAAAATAAAAAAAGAGCAACTAAAGACAGTGCACATCGGAGTTCATGTGTCTGTACATGTTTGTCTTTGAATGGAGGAGAACAGGAGGAGACAACAGAGGCGATGCTGTAGTGAAAAAATACCACATCCTAATCCTCCTGTCTCAGCTCGTTCCTCTGACAGAAATACTATCTATCTAATTCAAGCGAGCGTAAAACATGGTTAATCGGTTGTGTGGCCATCTATCATGCTGGCAGCCACATGACTTGTGGGTGTGCGACTGCAGAGACTTAACCCGGTAGATGGCCGTGATTTGCCAGAACAAGTCGGCAGGACGCGCATGAACGCAACACTGGTGCATATTTCAACTGTATGCGAATGTTACCCTTATGTTTAAATTTCAGGAGGGGTTTTATTAAAAAAATAATGAGAACAGGTTCTCCTGCTGGGAGTATTTAAACATTTCAGAGCCTGCGTGGCACACGAACAGTATGAAAACCTGCCTGACCTTTACATTTTTATGAGTTTTAGAGCATTATGGTCGTGTTTGATTTGCTGGTAACAGGCCCACAGCATGCCCCGGACATTCTCCACTGGATCCTCTCAACACAAAGGAGAAGTGATTCTTTTCCTTCTTGATGTTAGAGCCGAGCCACAGTGCATAGGAAACTCTCCTCTTTGTCTCGTTCTCTCCGTCGTTCCCAAAGCTGAAACGAAGACTAACGGTTGAATCCATAAACTCCCCTCAGGGTTCAACCCCCCTCTTCAACATGACGATCCAGTATGACACCTGTATCACTGCTGATGCCAATTGACACATCAGTCTCATGTTCCTCCTTCTTCCCATCACATGTGACTCTTAACACCTTCCTTGAAAGATTTTTTCCAACACAGCCAAGGGAAGAGGTTGTGGGATGAAACACATATCCAGTCATTTTTAACTGCGTCTCAAAAACATAACACAAACATTTTTGCTCAACTCCTTTTAGCACCATTCTCGAAATGCTGCGCCAAAATTTAGCAGCTTTCACAAGATGAATGGGACAAACAGGAAAACCCAGGTTCAGTTTCTGGATGAAACAGGACAAGAATTAGTTTGGAAACATAAAAAAAAAAAAAAAAAAAAGCGAAACTCTTTCTCGTTCCATCAACAAGCTGTTAACCCTGATGTTCTCCCTTTTCTTACAGCATCATCTCGCTTCGAGCTCTGACACAATCCGACTTCGTCACACCTCAGCCTTGTTACATTCACGGGTCAAAGGACGCCTTCCAGCTACGTGTGAAACAATATTCAGTGTCAGGTGGCTCATTTCCCTAAAAACAAAAAAAAAAACTTGTCAGCTGGAACACATCCCATGTTTGTGTGTGTGTTGGGCTGTTCCCTCACTTCCTGTCCTCAGTCTCGAGTCATGTTATTACAGAGTGCACTGCTTAAAAAAAAGCTGCATGAAGATGGACTCTCATATAAATAAAGGATGGATGCACAGATTCTCCAAACACTCCTCCTCACAAGGATGCAGCTGCTGGCACAGAGCTCCCTTTCTGTCTCCGCCTACCCGGGGTCGTGTTGCCCCAGTCAACTGGATGGCCAATCATTGGACGGCACTTGTTCTCTCGACAGATGGGGCATGGGAGGGATACCCTTGCCAAAGTTTTGGAGTGATGCCCCCGTGACCTCTTGGAGCTCCCTGAGAGAGGAGCCGTCTGCTGACTCCTGCTGTGGCCTTCTCTCCAGGGTCAGATGGGGTTAGTTTGCGGTGGACACAGGACAAATCGCTGGCAAAGGCCTGAAGCGACTGATGTCAACTGTATGCACTGCTCATGTAGGGCTTGGCAAGTTATTGATATTATATTAATATTATGATATGAGACTAAATATGTTATATTTACAGTGCAATTTTCTGAAGTTACCAGACTGCCCAAGCTGTTCTCATATTTCCTTTAACCCATCAGTCATTAAATGCACTTGACTGATAATCTATTCTAAAAAATATCATTGTGTTCGTATCTTATGAAAGCACCATTAGCAATCACTCGCATTTGGTCATAAATATTGTGATTTTGTCCAGACTTATGCATTCCCAAAGTACATCTGTGACTTTTCTAACAGCTCTGGGATGTATAACCCATCTCACACTGTCATGCCTGACAACAAATGCACAACATGACAATGAAAGAGCACTCAGACAATAGCTCATTCACTTAATGAGGTAATATTTTAATCTGTCAGTCTTCTAATAATAAACAAGGCCCCACAAATGAGCAATTTGTCATCCAAAATAGCATAATTGTGCAGAACAAATTGGCTTTTAAAAGCACTATACTGGGATCTTTGCATGTGGTAAACAACTTAGAACAAATACAGAATGCTTGCATTGCTTTTTGCAGCTTTTCAGATTGATAATTGCATTGGTGAAATCATTTTGCAGAGACTAAAAATTGAGACGTGCAGTGCAAAGATACTCCAACACTCTCAATCTTAGTTTTAAAGATTATACATTGGAAAACCTGAAAAGATTAAGTTGTTATATAAGCATTTCGTCCTATGCAAGTGGAACATTTTTACTATCTGAAACCCAAATATTCAGCTGGTTTGTTCATTGCAAAGCAGGATAAAATCCTTTGTACCATCATTTCCATTTGCATGAAGCCTGTTGTGATTCCTGTTAAATGCTCCTCTGCTGCCCCTCTCCTTTGATAAACATGTTCCAAAAGCATGTTGGCAGCCCTTCACTTCACTAATGCTTGTCATATTTTGAAATATTCTGCACCACGAAATCACTCAGCACAGCTACATTTTGTCATACCAGCGTTGAAAATAAATCCATTCCTCCATTCCTCCTTTTAATGAAAAAAGAGTGATATTTACAACTTAGTCCAATTTATAAACTGAGATCTCAGCAAAGCCGGTCTTCTCTGCCCTGCAAACATCTCACACCTGAGTTATTCTTCATGCAATTAAAAAACGATCATAAAAGGAAACTTGGTATTTCAGACACAAAGCAAATAAATTTAATGGAGTCACAAAGCTTTTTACATTATTAAGAGAAATGCCAGATAGAGATTGTCAAGCATCTGAGTTATTTACTTACTCACTTAGCCGCTTAAAATATTGACACTCAACTTAAAATGCATTTAGTGCTCAAACAGAGCCAACACATCCCGGCATAGCGAACATACATAAAAAAGTAAATAAGGATTGTAGCTCTTGGAACGTAAGCTGGCCAAGTACCTTACACAAGCACATTTCAAGCCAGCTTTTCTACCCTGAACTAAAGGGAGAACTGCAAACCAGTACTTAGTCTTAATGGGGACATTTTGGAGTAAAAGGGTTTTGTCTTATTTATGCATATTATGGCTTCCTGCTAGGACTGTGAGGCACCTCAAACGATCCCTTGTATCCCTGCTGGAAAACCAGCCGGAGACAGACCGGCTTAACGCTCACTTCCACTTATCTCTCATCGTCTTCTGTGGCAACTTTTTTTTAATTATAAAACTTTAATACCTTTTAAAATTAAAATATTTTTAATTGGAATGCTTTAATTGTTCTCAAACGTTGTCCCCATTGAGCGCTAATGCACTCACAGACTGCGAGGTAATTAAATTAAAGCTGAGCAATGGTTCAGTATCAAACGGGCTCCTGATCCGAAGCCTATTGACTCCACACAAGCCGACTGCATCAAAGCTCCATCTGACTGGCTAACCGACATCACCGAGGAGGGAAAGAAAAAAAAAAAAAAAAAAGATCCTGCATACACACACGGATCTGTGGACTTTTCTTGAGCTTAATGAGCCTCTTTAGCTCAGCAGATGAAACGGGACCGTCCTTGGCACGCAGACGGTGGAAAGCGTTGTTTGCGTCCTGTGTGTGTGTGTCGCGGGCCAGGGTCTACAGGTTTTTATTGGTGGTATCATCCTCAAAGTTCCCCCGGTGGCTCGAAACAGCTGTTACAATGTGATGGGCTGCAAAAATATGCAGGGCAACCCGCAGTCCTAGTAACAGTGTGTCTCATAAACCCCATGGCCCAGAATAAAACTGCTGATTAATAGCTTGTGCACATTAAAAGCACGATCAGGTTTGAAAATGCCAACTGTGCTTCTGGCCCCGGTGTGTATTGAAATGTAAGGAGGTCCTGAGCAGGAGGCGGGGGGGGGGGCAGTACGGCTGGTGTGTAGTAAAGACATCCTGCGAGCACTGTTAATGAAACAGCACCAACTGTACTATAAAACACTCAACTATGAGTTTCAAAAAATGGGCAAATTCAAATATATAAGCAGAATGAAACGGTGGAAATTATTTGGGCATTAACTGTAATACCCTCTATTAAATTTTATGAACCCGATTACCTTGAAAAGCTGACTTCTTGTAGTGACACTGTTCTAATCTCTGAAGATATACACAAGATATCATTATCCTCACAGCAGAATGTGTGAATGTGTTGTAACTGGTTAATTTAGCTGTTTATCAGTTTTAAATGAGATGTCTTTATAGCAAAACGAGTGTGTGTTTGTGTTTAAATTCTATCTAAAAATAAAAAATGACACTGAGAGGTGATGAAAAAAATCCTTGCTGTTGCTTCAACCTTCGAAAAGTTTTATTTCCTTCTTGGTTTCTGATGTAAATCCATCCTCGATCTTTGTCTTTTTCATTTTGTCTATTAAGTGAGAAACAAATGTGCAGCTGGTTAACTTCTGCATCCCTTCCACTGATGGTCAGACTGACCAAAACTTCATTAAAAGTTAAAATCAGCTCTTTTTCGTGTCCACAAATTGACACAGAGTATTAAAGCTGGGACCAGTCGCTACCAGAAACCCATTCACATTTTTTATTGGCAGCTGCAGCCTGGGAGGCCTTTAAGCAGCAAACATGGCAGCCCGAGGCGTGGATCGAGGGCTGAGAAGCTTCCAGTGCGCGAGCAGAGGCGGCAGTCACCTCTAGTAGAATTCTCCCAGGAGCTGAGAGGGGAGGTCACGAAGAGGTCCCCAGATTTAACAGAAAGTGCCAGCAATGATAAAGTACGCTGCCAAAGGAGAAGAAGAATTTCCAACTTGGTGGGACCATGCTGTATCCACGGGGAGTAAATGAAAACAAGGTTAATGCATTCTGCTCTTATTACCTACGCTGGAGGAGAAGCCATCAGCTGTGTCGAGAGGCAGAAAGGCAAGAAATCAAAACAGCGAGTGATATGCGGGGCCGGTATGCAATACAAGATCCTACTGCCAAGGAAATCTGTTAGGCTTGCTTTTTTGGTAATGACTCATAAAGCATGGTGGGAAAAACTTTGTTCCAAACGCCGCGCATGTGTGCACCTGAGCTGAAAGGTCGGCGCCGATATGCTCTCATGGGGGACTTGCAGTCGATGAAAGGACCACCACGCCGCCGCCACCTTTGTGGATCTCAACAGTTTGTAGAGTCACAGCAGGAAAAAAAACGTCCCAATGAGACAAAATGTGCTCAGACTCCCTGTTGGTTAGTCAACCACGGGTGATTGTTTCCAGATTACAAGAGTGCCAAGAAGCCCTCTGTGACCTACAGTGTAATGGGATGGGTCTTTAATCTCCTGTTTTGTTCCCCAGATAGTGTTGTCTTAATAAGTGGCGTGTCTGTGTTTGGATGTAATACCCTCTCTAATAAGACTTAAGCTCCCTTCTCTTCGGTTGCCAGCTTGGAGCTCTGGTGCCTCGCAGCGTGGGGGTCAGGCCGCTCTGCTTCCCAGCTCTCACATGCCCAGATGGGCCACTATGACCAATCGCTCCAGCGTCGGTCATGTTGGCCTGTCAACACCGAGCTTAAAAAGCGGAGCAACAGGAACGGCGGCGGCCAGCAGGGGTCCATGGATTCAGTACAGCAAATAATCTCCCAACAAGGACTGCTGGCTGTTGTCTAATGTGCCCATTAGTCATATGGAGCCCCTGAAATTCAATCCATATTGAGACAACAAAAACCGAGTAAATGCAACCTGACAGCCACAGATTCTGACTGACTGCACAAGCAGAGGGTTTTTAAAGAGGCACGACAAACTAGTCCGTATAAACTCTGAATATTGATCTAAAGAAGCACCAAAAATCTTTGGATGTTTTGAATTTCTGAACAATTTTTTGGTATGACTTCAGTTTTTACATTACCTGCTGTTTTGCTGCAAGTTTCCCCTGAAATATAACTTAAAAAAGTGACTCAACTCAACTCAGAAATCATCTACATTTTACCTTTTTGCTGCCAGTTTGGCCTTAAACACTGAGTCCAGCTGAACAGATCAGTAAAAAAAACAAAAAAACAAACTTACATAAATGCAGATGGAATGACCTCTTTACGTTTGCCAACAATTATTACCTGGTCCATTTAGCACAATCTGCACAAACCAGTGGAAGTGAACTCTCCCCCCCCCCCAAGGCTGTTCTTTCTATTAAACCCCATATACTTCCTCCTCCGTCCACCCTCTCACCCCCAGCTGCACCTTGAAGCCCGGGAACAAAGCCCATTATTGCTCTTCTTAACGCCGGTGCTGTGACAGGTAAATGTTGTCTCTGAAGAAAATGTCCCACGATGACAACATTCACTGCGGGGTGACTATTATCCCTGATTCATCATTCTCATATACTGCGGTGGTTTGCGTATTTCTCGCCTGCAGCTTATCAGCAGCAGCCATTCTCTCTCCGCCTTGTGCTCCTCTTTCTATCATTCCCCCTCTCCTGCCTGTTTTTTTTTTCCTCCCTCTGTCCTGCTTTAGCAAATCCCAACAGCCAAACGCTTCACCCTGGAAATCTAATGGAAGCGATTTGACTTCCGATTAATAGGGCTGACGGAGGCAAAACTACTGGGCAGTGCACTACTGCGCCTATTATGCTAAACACAGGCGGCGTGGAAGAAAAAAGCGGCGTGGCTTTAGATTGTAATAGCAGCTGGCGAGGTAAACACAAAACACTTTTTCTGAGGACTGACACAAAAAATGTGATATCCAGTTTTATTCTTTGCAACACCAGCTTCCAAACAACCAAGTTCCAGCTAAAATCAAGCGTCTTGATGCAAAGAAGCCAGAATTTTTTTGGTTTCAGTCTTGACTTCTCTTATTTCCGCTATTTGTCATTGCAGCGGGCCCCATTCAGATCAGTGTCCAGAAATGTGATAATTGTTCTCCAGGCTGATCTTTTTCTAACATGACATGCCAGATGGGTTATTTCACATATCCATAGGATTTATTTCACGTCCATCTGGGAAACAGTCAAAGACAGCGTCAAAAAACCAAAAAATGGAGAGTGACTGGACGAATATTCTGTCTATCACATCCTTTAGTCTTGCAGAAGCCAGTCAGGTGAAGAACCAAAACATCTTTTCCATCAAGAAAAGCCTTCAGTCCTGTTCTTTGTTCTTCTTCGAAATAAATGTCATCAAGTTTTGATAAAACTGCCGTTAGCATCCATGCTAACCTCTTCGACAGTCGCCATTGTTTACAAGCTTGGAGCCAGTTTAACCACGCCCACAGCTACCGCTTCTTCCTCCTCAAAGGATACTGACGGATCATATTTTGACCGGATACAAACAAATACAGTTGGAGCTTTGTAGGATGAACTTGTGAAATTTAAGACTTGAAATCTCGGCAGTCCGGCTGCTTTGCATGGTTAACTCCTTTTGTAAAAACAAGGATATTAATTCAGAACTTTAAGTCCGAATCGAAGATGTTTCGATGACGGCTGAGATTCAGGCTTCTGGTTGACACACTAACACCTGAGTGAAAACTTGGTGCTGCTCATTCTGCCTCCCAGTGCAGCCCAAAACATTATTTTATCAAGAGTTCACGACTCTCTGCTTGATTTATAGACAAACTGTCGACGGCTGCCACCACATAAAGCCTGATCCCTACATTGTTATGTTTACGCTGTATAAATATTATATTGTGTTTTTCTCAGAATCAGGACATGGCTGCCTAGGGGACATTCTATAAATACAGCCTGACAGGCTACATGGCTTTTAAGGTCCTCTGTGATTTTACTTGGCTTGCTTGGAGTAAAAGCCTCTGTGTTTCTGCAGCTCTGAGGGATGATCTGTGTGCAGCAGCCTCGCTGTGATTTGATCTCACTCTGGAGTGGCCTTTTTTCATTTAAAAGTGCCAGCATGTCCAGGGGTCTGTCAGAAGCACGAGAGGGAGAATGGGGTGAAGTCCTCCATGTGGGAGTTTGCCAGGAGACAATCGAACAACAGAACCTCCGGGGATCGTACAAAGGCTAATGCAAATCCGACCGATCGCAACAAGAGCTGGTGATTTCGTCCAATTCTTGCAATATAAAGAAGACCGGCCATTACCATCCTACAGAGAATAAGATATTTAAAAACTCTACAACTGCTTTTTTTGCTTTCATCATCCTAACAGTTGCACATTGACGCCATGTCATCTGAATTGCAGAAACTGGCCAAATCTCACAGTTCCAAGTGTAAGACGATGACGCTAAAGATCAAAACGACTGAAAACATGATGAAGTCCGGACAGCATCACATGGTGCAGCTCCCTCAGCTCGCTCAAACACTCACTTCACATCATTTTTAGTTCTCGAACCAGCATGCATGCACAATCCTTAAAGTTCAAGTCCCCCCCCAAAAAAATTCCAAATGTCATGCTTTCCTGGAGTCTCAGTCGAGCAGGAAACCCTCCGTGACCACCGTGAACGGGAGCGATGTCACTTGTGCCTCCCACTAAGGCAGCCAAACTAAGAGAAAAGTCTCGTATGCTGCTCCATATGCCCGGTATTAGCATAATCAGAGACAAAACAGTTACTGGCACACAATCACAGCTCGCCGCATACCCCCTCAAATCATTTAATTACGAGGCCCCAGTTGAGTATATATTTAAGCCATCATTATCTGCCGAGTGCGATTGTTGTTTGGGAGAATCTGCTGTGGCTCATAAAGCAGAATTAAAAAGAATAGTTAAAATTCCACTCCTTTTGCTCGCACCTGTTCTGGGGCCCATTTAATTTCTGCAGAGCGCTACAGCAGCAGCACAGGATGTGAAAAGCGAACCTCACGGGGCGGCCTTACAGTTGGTTTGTGGACATACAGCTCTCCATTATTTGCCTGAGTGTCTTCACTCGGCCACCGGAGAGGCACAGTTACATTATACAAAAAATGGAAAACAGCTTTACAGAAAGTCAGAGTGCATAAAGCGTGAACATGAGTTTAGGAAGGTTGAATCATTAGTATTATATCAGGTAACTCCTGCTTCTTCCTGACCTCAGACCTGACATGCATTACCTCTGAAGATACTGTGGTGTGGGTTTGTGTCTGTGTGTGGTGTTGCTTCAGAAATTGAATCATATATTTTATTGTGTTGTTTCAGCTCGGCACAGATGATCTGACCTCGAGTGCTCTCTCGCTCGGTGAATGTATCAATGGATTCTCCGGTGGAAAGAGTTGCACCTTTCATTACGCTCAAACTTCAGAAACACAACTACAAAACTGCTCAAATCCAGACTATTACACTGCAAAAAAGAAACCCTGCAAATGCCTGATTAAAGCATTGCATATCCCTTCAGCCTGTCAAGATGGTGCCAATGATGATTAATCATTAGAAGAAAAACACATTAGCCGGACAAAGACGAGTCAGAATTTCTCAACATTAAATTTTAGGAGTTCAAACGTCCAGAGATGGTGAGTATGTCATGTTGGAGGAATGTGCGTAAACATGACGTTCGTATTCCTCTCATCTCGATACTACAAAACAGTGTAAACACTGAAGTCAGTGAAGCTTCTCTCAAGAGATGAGAAACGCAGCTGAGGATCTGTTTCAGAAGAAGCTGAACTCGTCACACTTACTGAAATGAAGTAATATGTCACCTGGTACGATTGTCATGTGTGTCTTCGTCTTCGTCTATCATCGTTGCTGTTCACTGAATGTTCACTGTGATATCAGTGACGGACAATTTTTGTAACTTTCCAAATAATATTACATAATCATAAATATAAAAAAAAAAAACTGGGCAGATATGTGGAGGAGTGAACATAGTCAGAGTTTAAACTTCCGTCTAAAGCTGTGTTTTGTCTTCCTCCACAAAACTACTGTCTCTGACACACACTGCAAGTTTTCAGACCCCCTGTCTCTCCATTCAGATACTCCCATCGGTACAACTCCACACAGTACACTCTGTACACTGTGTACTTACTCCTGTAATGCGTTAATTTTGACAGGGGAGTGTTGCTTGAAAACTCCAGCGTAATCTACAATCTCTTTTCTTTTTTTAATGACGAACTCAAACCAACTGCCAACATTTGACCATCACTGTTGCCAAGCAAAATATCTGCCTGTTTGTTTTGCTCATTTTTCTGTGTCATTTGGTTAAAGATACAGTTCAGAGATACAAGCGTTTCGGGGAATTTTGCTGTTGCTCCCAAACTGAAGAGGACTCAGGTGGCGATTGGATAGAGTCATGTTCCTCTGCAAAGAAAATGTAACATTTGAAGAAATGATAAGATAAACTATTATGTTTAAGTCATTTATTTACACTCGACGTGTTTCTACGTACATTAACCGTTCATCCTCAGAGGTCCACAATCTGCCATAATTGCCTGATATTTCGCTCTGTACTGAATTACCTCACTTAACTCACTTAATCTAAAGAGGTTAATGGCACTGAATATATTCAGCTGTGAAGTCAAACAGCTCTGTGTTCACAGAGAACAGTGCAGGTTACCATGTCAAGGCAGCAACATCAACATTAATAAAAGCTAAATACAGAGACGTGCTAGTTGTGCTGTTGCATTCACCTACAGAAATGTGAAGGTTATTTAGGGATGAAAAATACACCAAGATCAGGGTTTCTGATTTCTGTCGTCAGTGTGTTCAGTCTTTTAAATGTATCACAGTTCTCAAGGCAATTAACCTCTGCAAAAACATGAGGAACGAGGCTTAGCCTATTCTTATATTCTAGCTTAGAATATTGGATTATTGCACATAAATTAGTTCATGCAAATCTCCCTCAGAGGCCAAAAACATAAAATACTGTTCAAATGCACTGGATGGTAAAAGGTAGAAGAAGAAATCCAACCTAAAATCTTAGCTGATCAACAGGCACAAACAAGGCAACAGCAGCAAAATTCAGATGAACATCAAGTAAGATGTTTATATTGAGTGAGTGAGGCAAAGATAGTAGATTAGATCATCAAAGCTGTTCAAACAACCAAGATGCAAATGAGTCAGATTGCACATCATGAAAACTGGGCGAGTCACTCTTAAAAGATCCAACAAATGGACCAATAAGCATGTTAATTGACCACAGGAACCAAAGGGAGCGTTGGATATGTTGTTTTTCCTCCTTCTATCTGCAGTCAAACACCATTAACGGCACATTTACTATGCTGTTGGAAAACATTTAGCAGAACAAGAGCCATTAATGAGGCTTTGGAAACACTGAAGTGACCAGTACGAAAAAAAAACCAAAAGTCCCATGATGATATTAAGTGCTTCAATCAAACTAGATTACAAAACAAACAAACTAACAATTATGATTAACTCCTGTTCAATACAAGTTCTGAAATGTTGTGTTTCATGGGTGACTGAACGCAAAGTCAACTAATTTTGACATTTTGAGTACAAGAGGAGTTTAAGTATTTTGATGCATGGATGAAAATGTCACATATGCATTGATGATCTCAGCTGTTTGGGGTCTCGAATCTTCCCTGTGCCACCAAACCGCATAGAGAATAACTTGTTTAGTGGCATACTGCATCTTGCAAATGGAAATGGATAACGGTGTTCCAGATTTTATCACACTTTAGCAAACATTTCAAAGTGTGAGGCGTAAAAAATCTTTTGTACGTGTCTCACAAAGCTGAGGGGGAATTTGGATGCTGTCCTGTTACCTGAAAGCTCCTGCAGACTAAATCAGCGGCGAGGATGGTTTTATGCAAAGCACATCTCCAGAGTTAGACTCCCCTGCACACATTTGAATCATTTATTCAGATGCAGGATGACTTAATAAGGGCTCCTTATTCATTCGCGGTGACACACGGTTTGATGGTTTATTTGTGGGTTTTTTGTTTTTTTTTTAGTTCTACTGCACATTTTCCAGCCACCTTCGAACAGTCCTGCTGCGAGTGGAGGAGTTAGGGCCATTTTCCTGGCTCCAAACCACAGCATACCTTCAGCCTGGTGGAGCTTATTAATTAATCACGTAACTATGTTCCATAACCTGGGGATTACAGCAAGCATGAGTCTCATAACCATCTGTGCACTTCTCAAACCTAAGGGCAGTCGGAGTCTTGACTGTGAGGCTGAAAACACCAGACTGAACTGCACAGGAAAGTAATCTTTACCTGTAGTGCTTCAAGTCTGGAAAAAAAAAAAAAAAACACACCAAACTGCATTAGTGTGTCGACTTGAACCAAAAGTTCTGTTTAATTCATGTGGGTCTCTGTGATCCCCACCTGCTGAGCCGCTTGCAGTTGGTTTCAGGTTATTATCATCAAACCAGGCGCCACAATAACTGGTGCAGTGCCAGCAGTGTGAAGCGGAACAGCTCTTTTAGGCTTATATAATGTAAAGTGATGTTACTTTAAGCCAAAATATCAAATATGTTGCAAGTACCAACACACTGTGTAATTTCAATGTGCATAATAGACATCAAATTTCAGAGATTGCAATAGTTTGCATGTCTATGTTGCACTGCGTTGGCCTGCTTTGTTGAAAAATTGATGCCAGATGCATTTACACAACACAAGGATGCATTTGATGCGTATCTGATGAAACGACAGATATGGGAAGGACCATGCTGAGGAATTTCTTTCAAATGTATGAGACATTTTGTCTCAAACCATCACATCACATCACATCACAGCAGCCCATTTTTTGCACATCAGGTTGTTGAGTTTCAGGATCTGAAACTGTTTTTTTCATGTTTTAAGGAGCAAACACAGAAATAGATGACCAAGCTAATAAAATCTTAAAAATGCAGAAAAGTTCAGAGGTTTTTTTGGAATCCTGTCAGAATCTTTTGAGGGGTTTCATACCATTGTGAAGACTTGGACTTGACCTAAGTACCTAAAATCCTGGTTCTAATAGGAAAACACTGACATAATTTAGTGGGACTTTATATTTACTGGAAGTTACCGATCTACTTTATTATTTTCCTACTGCACAGACATTAATAAAAAACCAACAGCTGCCCAAAGCAAGTGTCTGTTCCATGGTAGCTTGACTTTTGATTACTGTCTCTAAACACAACCATCACCACTGTGGGCATATTCAACTTTTCCCTGAAGGTGGACCATCACAGAGCTCTTCTGTCCTTCTCCTGGAGAGAGAAGCTTCAAAGCTAATATGCATCTGTAAAGTAAAGTCAAGCATAGATGTACTAGACTTCATATTGCACACTTACTTCTACACAAAGTGGCTGGTTTTTCTTCCGGTTGTGTTGAAAACACAACGGAGGTTGATCTTGTTTTCACTAAGAGAGGAGAGGAAGAAGCTAACTCCAAATTAGCTCGGAATTTTCTGCGGCTCAGTAATACTTCAGAACTCGTCTTTTTCACATCATCAAGTGCCCTTGGGGAACCAATTAAAAATAAAATGAATGATATTGCTTTTCTTCACTGCACACACAATAACTCTTCACAGGCCATCTGGTTTTATGGATTGATCTAAGAATGCGAGAAATAAAGGAGGATTAATCTGCCTGCTATTATTAAAAGCAAGAGGCTTCACTTCCACACTGCGGCTCTCCATGACCGTCCCGTAATCTCACTTCATAAAAAAAACACGTCAACGGAACCAAACTGAGCGGTAAGACTAAGTCAAGTGAGAGTCATCCAGCCGCACTCGACTGAAATACCATCACAACGCGGAGGAGGAGGAGGCGGAGGAGGAGGAGGGTCTTGTTCATCATTGAGTAAAGGAAAAAGTTCAAAGAGGTCAGCTCGCCTTCACCAACTCCCAGACCAAGCTCCATTCCCTGGAAATAAAATCTCATTAATCCATTAGCAATTGTGAAATTCAATTTGAAAAATTAAATAAAGAAAGCTATCTAAGCCACGAGCATTACAGCAGTAGGATGACGGATTAGGGTCCCATTACTCACGATTTGTTATTCAATAAATCATTAATGGTCTCTATGAATAGCATGGCTGATGGACAAGAGTTAGAGAGAGGAGAAGGCAGTGCTGCTGATGCATCAAAATCTGTGCGAGTATGGACCCCGAGCAGCCATGCATACCCCACAATGCAATGCATAATGTATGGCTTTTTCTGTGTTGCCGTGCTGCTGGATCATTGCTTCATGACAGATTCTCAGCTCAGAAACGGGCTCTTTTCAATCACTCCATTCTGCTCTTTAATAAAGAGCTCTAGAGTGTTTCTGTGTGCAATTTTTTTTTTCAGTAGAGAGGAACAAACATTTTGTAGTAATGCTTACTCAAAAAAAAAAGAAGACCAAAAAAAATCCATAAACAGCTAGCGGCCCGGAGAGTTAGCAGTTTTCACCACAGACAAGAACACAAAACATCAGACTGAGAGACGAGGGATCGAGTTGCAGGAGAAAACTGAGAGGAACAAATTATGCAACTGAGCTCCAGTTGGGGAAAAAAAAAAAAGAAAACAAAGATAATTTTGTTAACATAAAAAACGACACAGTGGTCAACAAAAAAAATAAAATAAAACTGATTGCAGTATGCAAATCATGCAGTCGGAAATTAGAGACGGAGACACAAAAACTTCAGCTGTTTTTCTACATTTAAAGTTTGAAGAACAGTAATTCAAGCTGTGCTGGTAGAAGTTGGCATCACATTTGGTGAAGAGCACATATGGACTCGCCGAAGGAACCGAAACTCAACATTTCAGATTTGTGACTTGACTTGGAATTTGAGTATAAAGTTTTCAGACTTACTTGTAATTTACAAAACAAAAACTTGGACTCATTGCTGATGTTAAGTGTCCAGGTGTTAATGTCACATCTCACCTACAATAATACACAGTATCAGTTACAGAACAGGGTTTGATGGGGTTTAATCTGCATACTTAAGTAACCCATACCTTCATCTAATGTCCACCTAGCTAAGTTAGCATCATTAGCATCAAAAATAGACAAAACAGACGGAGTGTATTATGTTAATGACCTGCTAAACAACCTGCCTGTTCCTTTCCAAACTGCTTTTCAGTTGAAAACCAGAGGTTGCTCTTGATTTACGGTTTCTGGACAGCTGGTTCAGCTTTATCTAGTTTACCTCAACTAGACGCCACATCATGTAAAAATCGTCTTCCTTGCTAATCTGTTGATGTGTGTAACTCCTGAGTGGCAGCACTGTGTGAAAGAATCAGTCAGTTCTTGTTCTTAAAGCCCAAACAGGGACGGCACTAAAAATACCCAGCATAAAGGTTAAGCATGAACATGCTCAGTCAATTTCTTATGCCCGCTAGATTTTACCCTGATGGTGCTGAGAGATTAAAGGTCAAAGATTAAATATCACGTTCTGGTTCAAAGAGTTGGACAGAAAACCTGAGGGATGAACCAACATCTCTGTTCTTTAGTCTCAGCTGATAACTTGACAAAAATGACAAGAACAATCCGAGAGCCTTTCAGTTTTGCAGTTTTGATGGATTGTTAGTTTTGATAGATCGTTGGTGTTATTCTCTTAATGTTGATCATCTATTCAGAGAGGGCTGTGTGTTTTTCACTAATGAGGGGTGGCACGAACAACTCCAGATGAAGAATAAATAAATGATGCATCACTGTGGGAGTCTGGTTGTCACCGTCGCAGGCATGGTACAGTCCTTACGAGCTCAGACAGAAAGCCCAGCGGTGACTTCCCTCTTCCCTTCCAATATCATTCATCCGTGTGCAGTGACCCTCACAAGCCCGCTTCATGTGGAAATCCCTGCTCTGTTCAGAAACACAGAAAAAGTCTACAACGACAAAACTGTGAAATAAATAAATACCTAAATAAATAAATCAAAGAGGGCTGGCCGAGAAGAGAGATTGGGGCCAGGAGAACAAATTGCAAGGTTGGCCAGAGTTGAAAGATAGCCACATCGACAAATTGAACACAGTTGGTGGAGAGGGCCAGAGGAACATATCTGATCATCTGTGAAATTGGGCCACCGAGTAAAAGACACGTGAGAGATCTCATGACTTTTCTCTCAGTGAATACAGCTTATGAGTTATTGGAGGTGAATATGAGAGTGTTTGGAAAATTATACAGTGATTTCTTTAGCTATTTTTACTTGGACAAGTGACACAAAAACATGCTGACTCCGAACCAGGATGCATTAAAAATGTACATGTCTGTTCTCTTTAAAGACAAAAAGACATCAGTGACATCAGGAAGTGTAGCTACAGGAGCTCTGCAGTGGTTTCAGGTCTCAGTTATGCTGGACACCACTTGAAACACATGATTGGGGGGGGTGGGGTATCTGTGCAACCGGACCCTGCTGCCTCAGCTACAGTACAGCGCTAAATCACAGGCGTGTTACACAGCAAGTGGGCGTAAGTCTTCGAGTCCGGAGTTCTCACACAGGGTCTTCCCACCAGCTTCATCATCACCGCTTAATAAAACCTGAACCGATAAGCTGCCACTGTGCATCGCCCGCACTTTTGGGAATCAGCCATTTTTTTTTTTTTTTGCTTAAAGACAATGCCAGCCTCTCCCCCTCCGAAAGGAGCAGCTTCAATTTCCGCCTTCATTAATCTAATCTGAAATTGAGAAATGATTAGATGATGGCACTCCTGCCTGTCACGCTGGAGTCGTACCTTCTCCCTTCTCACACACACACACGGATGCAAACAGGCGCATTAAGCATCGCAGACGCGAGGCCGAGGGGATAAGAAGTGAGCGCTATTTGGCAGGAAGCAAAAGTATCCTTCATTTCAGGCTGGCATCAGATTGAGCCTTCAGACATACTCACTCACTTTTACCAGCCTTTTGTATGAAAATGCCTCTGCAGCAGCACTCCTTCACTCCTCTCCCTCCCTCCCCTGCCCTGCCTCCCCCTCCTCTCTCTCTCTCCCTATCCTTCTCCCCTTTCTCCCTGCAGCCTTCCAGACAGATAAATGGGAGGGAGTCAGACTGAATGAGGTTTTCTCGAATGATCCTACTTCCACACCAGCAAACCAATTACCATGACTAAGATAAACCCCTCCAGCACCCCCCCCCCCTTCCCCCCCATCCTCCCACCCCCTCACCAACCTCCACCCCACCTCCTTCCAAGCAGAAAGAGTCAGCCATTGTTGTGGCTCTGCACCCTTGCGGCCCCTGAGGGGGGGCTGGAGAAAGAGAAAAAAAAGTCAAAAGTCAGCCTGTAGTCACTTTCTGCCTCTCCAACATGACGAGAAGGCGCACACGAGTACAAAAAAAAAAGAAAAAAAAAACACAGAGTGGAATTTCCTCAAAAAACTGGCATTTCCATCCGGCCGCTTCATTAGCATTTTTTCTCTCTCTATCTTAAAAACTGAGAAATGTCACAACCGTGCCTGTGGGCTAGAAGTCGCAGCGCTGTGTGATGAGTAGGTCTTGTTTTGGTGCCAAACTTGGGGGCAGGGACAAAAGCAGCCTTTGATTTATTCGTCTTGCCATACAGCTACTAACTTCATGATTAATGCCTGGTCACACGATTTCTGTCCCTGCGCCGTCTCACAAAGGGACTGTGTAATGGTTAACGTGAGATCCGCCATTTTTATTTGCAATTTTGAGAGTTTAAAAGCACAAAACTTACAACAATCCATACGATATCCATCCATACGATCAAAGACTTTCTCTTATATATCTTGTTATCTCCATTCATTCAATGCTAATTCAGAGGAGCAATTTCCATGACTCGCAGGGTTCGTTTTTTAAAATTCATCACATCACATGAATACGGGTGTTAAATGCTTTGAACATACTAAACCGACTCATTAGCTGCCAGAAGTTTTACCTGAGGGGGTGAGAATTTTATTTGGGTTCAAACTGAGAACCGTCACAAACCGTATAAACACGTTTTGTACCAAACTTCCACATCAAACAGCAGGTTTTTTTCCGACTTGTCCGGCTCCTGAAGCTTGTTCAGAGAGTTTGCTGTGTGTGAGCGAGCTGCTCACGGGAAGCAATGATGACCTGATGGTGAGTTTACACACACACACACACACACACACACACGCCCACATAGGAAAGGTTACATTAACCAAAGTATGGGTCAAATTTCCATCCTCACTGCAACACACAGAGAAAAGCATAAGAAGGCCGTCATGCTAACCTTGGAGCTAAGATTCATCACAAACTAGGGTTAGCATAGCAGCGTTACAGATATCTTCTATGCGAAGTTAATATTAAGCCCTGATGATGGCTGTGAAAGGTCAGGAGGTCAACATCCTCCAAGAACTACGGCAAATTATAGTCACTAAAATCTGACTACATTATGTCAAATATTTTGCTATAAATTTAGATTCTTAAAGAGTTGGCCACCACTGCAGGTGGGGCGTTCATGAGCAGAGGAAAGACAGCTACCTGATGCTACTGTGCTGATCTCTATTTCAAATTCAACCCTTTCCATTAGTTGCCTCTCCCATCCCGATTAATCATCGGTTACAAACTGTGAGGTGTGATGGTTGTTGTGAACTCTTCAGGGGCTTCTGAAGAGGGCCATGTCAGTAAAAGCCTGAGAGCCACCACTTTAATTAAAATGATGGATGGGTGAACAAACTACATACAAACCAACTTTGTCACCCTTAGGCCCTGCTGATGGCGAGACAACAGGAACAAGAGTCCTCATCTGATGCAGCCTACAGCTGCGCGAACACAAACACAGCTTCAGCAGCGCCGTATAATTGAACACTGTGGCGTATTAGCTATGATATAAATACAATTTGGCTGCCATTGAAACAAAAACACCTTAACTTTAGCCTTCTGGCTAAGGGTACATCCATTTAAAAACAATTGGATCTCACTGCCAATGAGTGCAGGCAGTGAAAGGTGCCCCTGCCTCTTGGCAGGGTTACAGCTGCTTACAGTACAGCTACACCCCCCCCGCGCTCAAGGTTAAACTGACCTGGAGACTCTACGTGGGCTGCTGGGCACCTGGCCACACAGTGTTAGCAAAACATGAGGTCTGATAAATGAACTCATCCATCTTTGTTGAGTCCTGCCACATAGAGTTTGTCCTACCCAACTGCAATAGTTAAGGCAGCCTGAAAAACAGGTTTCAGGGGAAGTTTTAGTAAAAGTATGATTGGGATTAAAGGCAGAGGTATGATGAAGCTGTAATCTGAGAGGCTGCTTTAAAACAAGGATTACTACAGTTTTGGATCAACCAAAAAATCTCAGAAAAGCTTCATAACCTGAATGCAAACACATGACAAAGACATATCGTCTCTCTCTGTCACATGATGTTATGTTTAAATAACTTAAAGACTCATTGAAGCGAGGACGGCTTCACTGCACAGTTCTGTTTAAAGGAAAACACTGTTCTCTTTCCAACATCGGTCTAATTTTTCTAGACTGAGCCGTTAATCCTATAGGTTGAGCTCACCTGTTTACCCTAAAGACACAAAGTCCAAACACGATTACGATGGCGTCATTTCAAAAACATAATCAGTCCTCTAATGCCTCGGTTAAGCTCCAGTTTGACCAGAACAAGACTTTTTAAATCTGCCTGCTGCACCATATGAGCCAAGTTCAAAAACTGATTTTTCCTTCAAACACTTGACCCCTCTTAAGACACAGTCTGCAGCTCTAAATACTCTGTCACAAGCGACCATTTCAGCTGTTTTGAGCAGCTTTTAGCTTTAAAGTTCACTGAGATGTTCGGTCTCTGCCTGGATTTTATCTCTTGATTTTGAAAGGGCTTCACCTCCCACGTAAGTTAATGTAAAAACAGCATGAAGACTTTATTTAAAGGTGAGTATTATGACACAAAGCTAACTGTAGGATAGAGTAGTTTCAGATGAGTGTGCAAAGTGGGTTAGCTCTTCCACAGGCTTTTCAAACAATGCCTTGAGCAAAGACAAATAACCACTAAACAAGGAGCTTTGCACCGTCAGCAGTCCACACACGGCATCCATCTTCTTTTAAAAACACACACCTGTATCGCTGAGAGGTTTTCCAACAAGAACACAGTCCAGATGAGGCTTTTCAATGATTTCACTCTGATAAAAAAGGTTTTCTCACTATCGTTTTCTAATTCTAAGCAAATGGCCATTCAGTGGTTTAAACAGCAGCATCCGGGCAAAGTGCAAATGAGGAGGGGAGGTGATGTTTCGGGGGCAAAAGGTCACCGGCAAGAACTTGGTGGTGTTAAGAGTTTGACAAGTGGAGTAATTGATCATGAGGGAGTCCTCTTTCCTTGTTACTCCCTCCAGTCCCTCACTGCAAACTGTGGAAGCTGCTGAGCAATCCGGAAAAGAGCGAATCAGCAAGATTCTTTGCAATGCAGCCAAATGCTCTTTGTATTTGTGCTCCTCCTTTCTCCTCCTCTCTCTCTTCTTCTTCTTCTTCCTCAAAAACAAAAAGTGAGTCCTGCTGTGAATCGCTGTAATCCAGATGCCGTGACGATGCTTTTGTCTGTGAACCACCAGAGGCATCACTTACTTCTGAAGGGAAAAAAGTTGGCGCTTTTGATGAACTCAAAGTAGTTCTCATGTCGAACGAGAACATAGAGGAAAACGCACACGACTGTGTATAATGCCGAGTGTAAATCTTCTACCTGGGGTCTCGTTTCACATTATCTGGGAGGCGGCAGCTCCAGTCTGCCTTTTTCTGGCACCTGGAATATTCATTAGCAATTGTCAACATGATTTAGTGCTCTCCTGCCTTGCCCGCTTTCCATTTAGTTGAGATCATAGTTTAGTAAGCGTGACAAACCGCGATCCAAAAGACTTTTTTTTAATTTGACAACAGCTCATAAAAGCCAACAGCTTTGCAAAGTAGCATGGGATTAATAAAGCTTTTTAACAGTTTAATCATGATTATTTCTTGACTCGGTTCATCTTCCGGTAGCAGGCGTGAGCCGAAGCTGTGGTGTTGGACCTTCAGCTCAAACAGTGATTAGTTTATCACTGACTGTTGAGTCGAGGGAAACGCTTTGAAACGGTGCATCCAAATATTTTGGCAGAGAAGGAAAACCATTTTTTTTTCACTTTTACACTAAAATGATTTTTCCCTAAGGGTTTTTTTTTTTTAAAAAAATCAATCCTGCTGTGCTGTTCAAATTCTTAAAAGAAAGTTGAATTCTGCTGCTGTATTTGCTATAAAATCTTAACGCCTTATTATTTTAACAAAGCCAAAATATGATTATTTTCCAGCATCCGACACATCTTGGAGGTCTGATGAGCCTACTGGGAGGTAGCTTATAATTAGCTGAAGCATGAAAACAATCAGCCTTTAAAAACCAGCCAGGCTTCCTGTTAGCTTAAGTTCCCCATCAAGTCCTATTGAGAGCAAAAATGTCTTAATACCCACCAAAAACATCAGCACTGCATAAACTACAATACACAGCTACTGAAAAATAGCCTGATTTAATGCAGATAATAAGGAATTTTAAAAAAATGAGTGTATTAGCCCTGCTAGCTAGCAACCACCAAAGACAACACTAGCAGCTTTTAGTTACTCTTAACACACCAAAATGATGATTTTTCTGGTTATACCCCCAAAATACTCATAAGCTCAGAAAAATATGGTAACTTTCCTAACTGGGTGGCAAAAAAAGCAATAAAAAAGGGCTGGTTTAAGGTGTTTGGACACCACAATCCTCCAGAAAAGCTTCAGCTCTCATCAGTACAGATTCTACAAGAGCTCAAACTCTACTGGAGGGTTTCTTCAGTCAGTGTTTTTACGACGGCAGTTTACTGTCACACCAGTGTTTGCAGTACACTTCAGGACCAAAACCAATTAACTCCATCACCAGGATCAGTGAATTTGCTCATCTAGGCAAAGTAAATCCATGCTGAGCCTCCACGTAGAGTTGCTGCGGCACAAAACATATTCGGCCCTGCTCTACAGTCTTTCCTACTGTACGTTCCTGTTGGTAATTGCTGTATCTGCCGGTTAATGACTGAGGGCATTTGCAGTGACCCCCACTGTCACACACACCGGCACTCCTCTACAGTTTCAACAGCAACTCACTCCGGCCAACGTGGATCCAAGGTGAAAGTCATTGCAGCGCAGTGACTCAGTCTGTGCTGGCATCAGTGGGCAACTGGGTCACAAACACTCTTCACTCCGTGACTCCCCACGGCTCAGGTTTTATCATCACAACTGCCACTCTTTGTCGCATTCCCTCAGCGGTGGACTTATACCGGCGCGCTCCCTGCTCTGACTGCATATCATAAAGTGTTAGGTAATCCATAATGTCCTCTGCTCCTTGTCTAAAATGCCAGTCTCGGCTCTGATAGCTGCCTGAGCTGCAGTGATGCCCCACTTCACCTGCACTGACATGGAGGCAGGGAAATAAAAACGTGTGATGATATTTTGGGAGCAGATTTTATGAGGATGAGAAGAGCTTCATTCCTCGTAAACATTTCAAATAAAACTCATGTATGCCTGGGAGAAGTAAATTCAACAAAGAATGAAAATGAGAGAAAAATGGATGCAAACTAAGAAAACATGCACAGATACAAGTCTGATCAAAAAACCGTCATAATTTTGGATCTTTGCATCATCACATATTTTATAGACGTTGCTGACAACATCTCTGGTTTGTTTAATCATTGAAATGGACCCAGTGATGTGTTCACTGATGGCTATTGTCTCCTACTTCAAGAAACAATCCACAAATCAGAGCTTTGTGGGTGGAATTAAGAATGGGTACAGCTAGCTGTGCAGCTATATTCATACAGACACAGTGACAGAAATGGCAACAAGCTTGAATGAGACTGTTGCAGATTTATTTAGAGGAACAACTGATTAGTTCAGTGAAGTTCTTGATAAGTTTAACAAAGTTCAGCTGCTCATAACTGCTACCTGAAAAAGACCTGGACATGATGACAGATATTCAGTTGCAACTTCATGTAATTAAAAGCTAATTATTAGGTTAATGTAAAAAAAAATCAATGGTTTAATTTTGTAAAGCCGATTCCATGTTGGATTAGGATCTACAGGTTTAAAATCACAACACAAAAAAGGTTTTATCCGTGCAAATAATGAAAAATGTTTCCCTGAATACTGTAGAAACAAAATTACAGGCATGCCTCTGCTAAGAGCTCAGCAATTGCTCAAATCAAGCCGTCCTTTGTGCTAAAGTAGCACTGGAAAGCGTTTCCAGTACGGGGGGGCCACGCCTGTGTTGCAGAAACCCCCCAATTTCATTGGGTAATGTATCCCATCAATCCCTGTCAGAAGCAAATGCACCGTAATACATTTTGTATTGGATGTGGTCACTCTATTAGCCCCTTCAGCTTTACATAACCCAGCCATGCTTTGATCTGCAATGATGTGTTAGGGCAGACATGCATGAGCGGCCGCTTCAGCATGAGTCCCGGACAAAATGGCAGGAACGGAGCGGCGGATGGATTTAACAGTCTGGCCTTACTGAACACATTCACATTTGTTGTCATGAAAATCCACCTTGTTTCCCTTTTCTGTGAGGCAGTTCTTTTGAGTGAGGTGTGTAAGCTTTCATTTCTGTGGTATTCGGGTTGATTCACTGATATTTCATCTTTTTCTTGGTGTTTTTGGCTTGATGAGGGTCTAGTTCCTGCAGACTGATAGCAATCAGAAGAATCACTGTACAGATCACAGTGAGACAACAGGCAAAGTCCAGAAATGAAGAAGATATTATTTTCATAAGTCTGGCAAAGAATCAAAGCAAAGACTTGGGAAAAAATATCTCTTCATCTCCTTCATCTCTTCCTTTAAACACTGTGATTTTTTTTCTCAATGTTAGGCGATAATGTCAAATTTTTGAGGAAATGTGTGTTTTTGTGCTGATTCAAACACCGGGATGAAATGAAAAAGACCTTTTTATACATTAACAAAGGATCAGATGACTCAGTGTAATGTAAAGGTCACTATTGTTGAATTCACAGAGAAAATATCATCTCTCTGCTCTGGAGAGCTGTGCACTAAAACCACAGTCTAGTACAGCAAGCAGACAAAGTTGGCAACTAGCTAGATGAGTCCAAAACAGAGCTGAAAGGGGCCACAGACTTGGATGAACGTTTGTCAGGTGGGCAGAAACATAATTCCACCTGAACATCATGTTGCCTCTTGTCGACTGGATGTGAAATTAGGCAGCTGTTTGCCAACAAAAAACCCCCACAACAACTTCATAGAAAGATTATGTGTCAGTGTTTCATCGTGACCTGCTGCCTCCGAGTGAGATAAAATCAATAAAACGCAGCTTTCAGATTAAACATTTTTTGTTGTTTGCACTACAGAACAAATGTTGTTTTTTTTTTCCTCCGGCCGCTGCAGCTGAATAGATGCATCAGAACTGAGTTCATCATGTCACCATCTCCATAATCTTGTTTCCACTCGTGCTATGGGATGTCGTCTCCGCGGCTCCGACGCTTTTGCATTTTAACTGCATTGCCCCTTTATCTCGATCTTCTATGCGGTTTTTGCTGGCTCCATTACCTTGTCTCAACAAGCCCATTGTTTGCCAATGTGCTAATGTCTGAATTCAAGTTGTTCATCTATTGTTGCCGCGCTGTGGCGCTTAATGAATATGCCTCACTGACAATGCAGCACATTATGCATATTTGGTCTTCTCAATTTAAGGATAACAGCTCTTGCCATTCACATGCAGACTTGTGATACAAGGATACTTTTCATTGTCCTTGCCTGTCACAGAACACTAGCTCATCCTATCAACAATCACTACAAGCCTCCCTTCCTCCGCGAAAAATGCAGACGCCGATCCAAATCACCATTAAGGCAAGACGACACACATCCGTGTCTTTTTCAGGCTCTTTTAAACCTCCAGAAAAAGGCAAGAAAATCTATTTTTCCTCAGATTACACAATTGCTTGCCAAGTCACTGCCATATCCTTCCTCTTTGTTCCTTCAGCTCATTTTGACACGCTCTGGGAAACTTTCACATCTGCCTTTGTGGTTCGGCTGAGTCTCAGCCAACGTGAAGAACTGAAGATGCAATAAGAGCAGCTCCTTGTTATTTTCATCACCTTCCATTCAAGACGTTTTAAGACATTCGGCTGCTCATTAGAATATGGAGTTACACAGAGTCATTATTGGGAAAGAAAGAAGAGATGACAGGAGAAAAATGGAAAATAGTCTGCATGGCTGGTTTAAAATTCTCCCCAAAAAAGAACAGTTCATCCAACAATGCATAAAGTTTTAGACTTTTAAGACAGAAATATCACATTTATCACTGACATAAAATATCTCAGGACAGACATTGAGACCTAGAAACACCACTAAGACACACTTCTCTGCATTAGCAGTCGTAAATAAGTGGCAGCAG
Organism: Ctenochaetus hawaiiensis; assembly: GCA_029783645.1. Classification (NCBI taxonomy): domain Eukaryota; kingdom Metazoa; phylum Chordata; class Actinopteri; order Acanthuriformes; family Acanthuridae; genus Ctenochaetus; species Ctenochaetus hawaiiensis. The sequence continues at coordinate 23,029,339 of JAPZDY010000006.1, read as the reverse complement.
AGCAGGAAATGTTCTTAAAACAAGTTGACACCTGTCTCCTTCATAAAAATGAGTAACTCCTGTTTTCACAAAAGGGATATAAAAACAGAATAATCCTCCTGCAGAATCACTCACTCTGTTTTTGAGTCTTTATGGACAAAAGCCTCATTCTCACTGATCGGTGGTGCATCACTGATGCAACAATGGCTGCTAGCATTGCACCTGGGTTTACTGTTGGTGTGGTCAGACTTACAGATCCTGCGACATCAGAGTTTGCCAATTTACAAACTTAAACGTAGATTATAAATCCAAATTAAGCTTAGATGAAGTTCAGGCTCCTTGTGCACACCTGCTTAAATCACAAGCACAGTTTTACGCCACCCGATTTCTCGCCTTCATCCAGTCCCAACCTGACATGCTCAGCTTCAGCCAATCACTCGTAAGCTTCACCCACCTTCACCTCTTCACGACCTTAATCTAAGATTCCTGGCCAATAAAAATCCTCTAATCAAAAGTCTTCTTCTCATTCTGTCATCTCAGTCTCACACTCTCTTCCTCATCACCACCAACGGTGTCAAAACCCTGAGGGTTTCTTTTTTTTTTTTTTTATTAGAATCTGGTCACAATAAATTTAATCTAACTTCAATCTTTTTTCATTTTCTTTGATTCATTTTAGAAATCTCTCCTGATTGAAATGAAATACGATCTACTTATTTCCTGTAACTGTCTGTGCAGATTGGTTTTGAAATACAACATTTTCTTTCATTTTTGACATGTAGTGAATTGTGAGCTTATGTGTTTACAATGAGAATAATATAGACTATCACCGGCTTTATCCTTCAAATTGTGCTGCAGGGGAAAAGCAAACCAACCTGCAAACACAGCCGAAGCCTGCGAGCCCGACCGACTCTGCAGCTCTGCCAAGTGTGATCCCACTTAAAAACAAGAAAGAACAAGCCGCTTTCTTTTTTTTTTCTTTTTTTTTTGGTCCCATTTCTCCATGCCAACAATATGACAATCCCATTCTTTCTGTCCCCACTGGCAGCTGTGCAAATTTGATTCTGTTTAATTTCACTTAATTTTGCGGTGCACAGTTAGCTGGCAGTTATGGCACAGAAGTATAAAAATTTCATGGTGGGGAAGTGCTCGTAGCAGCTTTATTACTACAGTGGCAGTAAAAAAGAGCAGACTTGCATTCCTGCTATTGAGATGATCATCTTTATTATATGCTGTGTTTAAAACCAACACAGAGAGAAGCCGCTCATTTAAAGGCATCTGCATGCGTAAAAAGGGATTCTTCGGCGTTAAAGCCGGCAAGGTTATTGTGCTCACAAAGAGAATTACTGCTGATAACAACAGGGAGAACATATCATTTTGTTTTTGGAATTTTTCAACATAATCCACATTATACTTTTCACGTGGGTTTAAAGGGAGGTGACAAGTAGTTGACTGGTCAGTATACAAGCAGTCAGTAAATAAATATCAGCTATTTGCAAGAACAAGCCAATTTCAGAGAGTTCTGATCACAGACTTCTTACATCTGACAGATATTTAGAAGCGAATCCATGAATTTTAGATCGACAATAAAGAAAGTGCAGTCCTGGCAGTTAACGGTTGCACGGGGACTGGGCCGTTGCTGCAGGTCATGGCAGACTCCTCTTCGCGGAGTCCCATAGTAATCGTCTAGATGCCAGGTCATCAAAAGGCACAGACTAATGATCAAGCTCGCAGTTGGCGGGGCCTCGGCGGCTTGGCAGTCCTTGACCGTTTTTCCTTCTTGTGTTGATTTAGCCGATAAATTGCTGCTCTTGCCCGTTTCGCACGCCGACACGAGGGCAATTAGAAATGTGCGGCGGGGAACCTTTGCCTCTCATTAACTTAAGCTAGGAAATTTAAAAGAAGAGAGGAAGAGAAAAGCACTAGTTAGCTTACCCCTCTCCTGACAAACTCTACTGTCCTACTCCATTACGGCAGAGACATGTCCCTTATAGGGTGCCAATCAATAAGCCATTGGTTTGGTCCAAGTGATGTTATTGCTTTAGTTGCACTCCCTGGACTTGGATGAAGATGATAAATTCCGGGGGACTGGAGGGTGTCAGGGTAATTAAGTCGGTTAAAGTAAGCCCAAGTGACGATTCCCATGCTAAACAGGCAAAGCAAACGACCTGAAATAACCCTCACACTAGTGGCTTTGTCCGGTCAGCTCAGCGAGCGCTCACAGGAAGTCGTCTCTGTGCATAACTTTTCTCCCGCAGTGTTACGGTAATGACTTGGTAGAAGAGCCAGCAGCATGTCAGGCATGGCAAGAAGCGAAGCACTGATTCCAGCCGCTCGCCCCGGCCTCCAGACACGAGGGAATATTTATCCCGACAAAGAGTGAGTGATTGAGGCACGCACCACACTAATCTCTCAATGCAATGAAATGTCTTTCCCCATGGCAGAATATTCCCAAGCAGCGTGCTAAGTTTCCACTAATCCACACATATCATTTTGACTAAAATGTGCCTTTGAGAAATGCTAAGTTTGGATATTAATACAAAGCAGACATCTCCACCTGTTTTTTTTTTTTCCCGCAGCTGAAAAAAGGAAACACACTCTTTGTAAAAAGCTGATTAGACAAACGATAGGCAGCCACTGAAGAAATGGTAAATAATTCAAAAGTAGGGAGGAAAAGGTGGTTCACTGAATGAGTTTCACACCAGGCGGCAGATGTTCGTCCTGTACATGCTTGTCACCATCCGTTGAGGTTCATTTGCCGTCTACTTTGTCAAATGGAAGGAAGGGTTTCATTATTTATTCAAGTGAAGTAAAAGCACCGGCGAATCCGTGGATATTTCAAAAAAAAAAAAAAAAAAAAAGAATCAAACCCAACAGAAAATTGTGTCATGTCGTTTCAAGCAATTTTAATGGTAATTTTATGGTGCACTGCTTGGAAATAATTGCTGTCAAAAATGCCACAACAATTTAAGGAGAAGAGCTTTTTGGGACTGTGGACACATTGCATGCTTCGTCCTCACACACATACACAAACAGCCACATATGCAAGGCGGATGTTCCTCTCCGGATGAGTCCAGGGATGTGTGAAGTCTCAAAATTAGGAGTGTTTTATGCTAAATTATGAGTAGGCCACAACCACTGGCTAATAATGTAATTACTGTCATTATTAGGTTTGGGAACAGAATATAAAACAGCAGTAAAAAAAAATATTCTGAACCTGCTTCTGTCACATAAGAAGTCACATACACAATTGCAGTGAGTAATCTTTTTTTTTTTTAGAGGCCATTTTTAAAATACTCAGTTCCTTTTATGTTGGCGGGCCAAATATAAAATCCCATTGCTCCAGCCATCCTCCATCCGACCTCCTTGACCCAAGAAAAGGGCAACAATGTCTCTGCAAACCAAACCACTAAAAGTCTAAAGTAGTTCTGGCTGCCCCCCTGAAGCTGCAACGTCCATTAGACCCCTTAAAAATTCAACATACTGGTGATTTAGCTATTCTTGGAGCCTGGCACGTAGTTTGTCCTGTGGCAAACGCAAAAGCAAGGACCACGGGGACAATAAAACCTGGACACTTTGTTCCCTTGGGGAGCATTAATGCGTTTCAGCAAATTTCATGGCAATCTGCTGATTAGATTTGGGCATTTCTTGTCTTTCAAGGGCATAAATTACTCTGATTATCTCTACGGATCTAATCCAAGATGAAACTGCAGAGAACTATTTGAGATTATGCACTATATATTACGATTGTTTTAATGGATGGCATGGGGGGGCTTTTTAAATGTAATCCATTGATCTAAAAATGCATTTTCACTAAGTGAAGAGAGTTGCAAAAGTCAACAGAAAGTATCAAAATTGATGCAATAGAGGTCAGAATATTCGGACTGAACTCCAAATATGGGTCAAGCTACCAAAAAAGAACAAAAAAATCCATCATTTTCCATGTTTTTCTGCTTGTTTTTGCTGGCAAACCCTCCCTGGCTGGTAAACTCCCACATCTTCCCGTCTCCCTGCCCCAGTTTTAACTCAAACTGTCTGTTTTAAAATTTGTGATCTACACACACACAAGCCAAGTTTTTTTTTTTTTCAGATTCGTCAAAGCTCCTCCACAGCCACAGAGGACATAATACACCAGGTCTCCTAAACTGTTCTTTAAAGTCAAATCTTCAGAGTTTCCCCTTTATGGTTTTTCATGTAAAGCTGATTATGACAGCTGCCTCTTTAGTGGGCTGCACCTACTTCAAGTTTCCACTCCACAGCACAGGAATAAAGTAGCATAACCACAAGTAAATTGTCAATAAGTACATTCTGTCCCTGAGGTGTGTAATCCATCTTTGGGGGATCAACGTTGGAATGTAATCCCCACAGGAAGGGAAATGTCTGATCAGAATATAGCTTCCACTGCCTGGGAACTTCTTCCTGAAGTGGCCTCAGCCTCTAACAGGGTCATGTTTACAGAGCTTTAAATAGAAACACGCTGCCTTTTCCCTTGCATGTATTTTAAAGAACTATTCCCAATCTGCTGCTCCTGGCTCGACATGAAATATTAATTCTTTGAGTTAGAAAGCACATCCGATTTGTCCTGAAATTTAGATTTTTTTTGTCCAAATTAGGTATTTTCTTTCCTGTGTCATATGAAATGAGCTCATATAAGACGTCTATGATGGAAAACTTGACATTGTGAGAAGTTTAACTGAACAATAAGATGTAGTTTGTCTAATTTTTGGAGCAAAATAAACAAAAGAAAAAACAGGAAACAACAAAATCCTCTTCTTCGTTCTCACTAACATTTCCTGCACTGTTATGTTCGTAACACACAGCTGAGTCCCTCCCATCCACACACACATACACACACACACATGAAGCTAGCTGTCTCCTGAGTAGCCTACAAGTGGTAGATGATAAGGCGAAGCTACATTTAGGATAGCTTGAACATCAGCATCTGTCAGTGTGCCTCTGCCTTTGCTGCATCCATTATCGTCATCTCTCAGCGTTCCTCCGTCGAGTTCACACACTTAAACAGGCGAACGGAACATGGCATCAGCCCACGTTCTGCTCAGGTGAAACGTCAATCACTTCATCATAATAACCCCCCTCACACGGTACAGAAACCTTTCCAGCCAGACACGAGCTGCCGTGACTCCACATGTGACTGCACGCGGCAGATCGACGACGACGACAACACAGCTGAGAGTCGTCCTCGGTTTATCAGAGATTAAGTCAAACGGCGCCTCGAACAAACGTAAAACATGGAGCTGCTGGCTGGATGTCACATGACTCAGCTTCCATGCAAACACAAGGATTAAACCTGGACAAGCTACAGTCACAGCTCCAGTACCTTTATTTTGGTGAGATGAGAGCTGAATTGGATTTTTGTTAGAAACTTGTTTTAGGTTATGCAGATGAGTTTGGTTTTTATTTGTCAAGGTTTGGTTTTATAAGATTTCTGCTCCAAATGTCCCATTTATTCTGGACATCATCATTACTGAAACTACTTTCTAGTAATGAAAGAACCCTGTTGGAAACTAATGACAGGGTTATTGGTTTCTTGTTAATAAATCTTTGAAACATATGATTTTAAGGATGTGACCATCAATTATTACAACTTTACTTCTAAAAAGGTGAAAATAAGAAACAGAATTTGATCATTTGCTAATCTTTTTCAACACAAACTCAACTGACACCAGTTCAAAGATGATTAAGAGAAACTAAAGTTTCCCTTTGATTCTTATCAGCGACATGTTTGAAACAAGTCGGGACAGCAGTGAAAATAAAGACTGGGAAAGTTGTGAAATGCTCCAGAAACGTTTCACAGGTAAACAGGTTCACTGGAAACAGGTGATGGTATCATGATCAGGTATGAAAGGGGAAAACCTCCAGAGGCTCAACGTTCAACACTCTGCAACACTGTGTGGAAAAATATGTCTACATGGGCTCAGGGACATTTGTTTCTTTGTAAATCACTGTAATCTTTTTTAATTTTTGGTTTACATTTACAAGTTTTGCACTAAATCTGAGAATAAAACACAAAAAAAAACAAACCCCTTTTGTCTCGTTAGGATGAAAACACGCCAAGCTCGACAGTTACGACCTGCAACCCCTCTAATCTATAAATAAATGTATCAACAATGTGCATAACTAAATACTGAATGAGCCACCACCACTCGACTTGGATGCATCAGATGAATATTTATGAAAGTGGGTCGCACACTGGAGACTTTCTGCTTCCTGAATGTTAAAGCGACTGTGAAGCTACTTAAAGCTGTTTGATAACAGGCCACCGGCAATTTCACCACTCATTATCAAAACCCAGATCGTGACTGACACTCATATGCCCATATGACTTGACATATGGCCGAGGTAAAAGAAGCTTAGCGTACACCTTATTGTTATGTAGATATGTAAATTATCAGATGTAGTTTCATTATTACAGGACTGTCACCAGGCCTCTTATCACCTCGACATGGAGAAAGCGGGGAGGGATTGAAATGCTGCAGGTGTAATTTGGTTCACGGTTCAGGGGTTAAAAACACTGAATATCTGCACCATGAATACAGCTGTTAAGCATGTGATGGTGTTCAAATGTTTTGACACAATAAGTATTATACTTTTTCCAAATTACAGCCTCCTTTCAGATGCATCGCTGATTCTGAATCTGAGCAGCATGCAGCTGATTTCTGCAAAACACTGTCAGGATAAAATGTAAAGCTCTCTTTATTCACTCAGTTTAAAACTTTAAAGATCCTACGAACCTACAAAATTCTAATTTCAGCATTACAGTATCTGCAAGACCTGCCTAGTCTTTTATAGCACGTGTTGGGTCTTTCTCCATCTCTGTTTATTTCCAGATTCCCAGTTTTTATTATGATTATTTTTGTTGCATGTTCTCATTTCATTACTTAGTGTGAGTTGTATTTCATATCAGCCGACTTCGGTCTCTCATTTAACACTGGCACTGATTAGTCGCATGACTTCTTGCATTTTCTCGTTCCAGCTCGGTCAAAGGTGTCTTTGAAAGACTCTGATGCAAACAAACCCAACATGTCACATCTTCTTTATCTGACACGAGCAGAAAAAAGATAATAAGACCTCTTTACAAGCGATCAGCCTCAAGAGTAATTCACAGATCATAATGATATGAGGGGGGGTAGAAATGTTCTGACTCCATGTGAGGGGAAGTGATGAGGATAAACATGTCTCTTCATCTCTGTGGATTGACTGACAGACATCAACAGTGTTCGGATTAAGCGGCGGCGGCGTCACGGTCGCATGTGACACCACCGGCCAAACACAACCAACAGGTGGCTGCTGTGAATAAAGAAAACTGCACTAACAGGAGGGAAAAACAGTGAAGGACACTGAAAACGACAATCTGTAGATGTTGAAATGTGGCCAGAAATTTTTGTTACACATGAAATGTTCTATATGTACATATATATATGGCTCAACATGCAGGAAGCAAAGCCTGAAAGCATTCGGAAAAGATTTGTGGTTCTGTTTTCAATTTTGGATAAGGAGCTTGTTCAGCCGAGAGATATTTTCATGTATTTATTTTCATCAGGAGGATGTATTACTTTTCTTATTAATGTGATGTGATTAAAATCTTATTACACGAATAAAAGTGTTATCTTTACTAGTCATAGGTTTTTAGTTGGCATTTTGTGGGAAATCAAACAACGCTGGACAGTATAGACCTCGGAAAATGTCCTTTTTTTTGCCGTTGCAAAATGCAATTTATTTTTCCCACTTTTCTCTTTTCCTTGATTTCATGGGCTACATCTCAAAGAAATACAAAATTACAAGTAAGGGTAATTTTCCCAGTCACGGTCTGAGGCCCGCTAATATCCCTCAAACTCATAAATGTCTGAATTATAACTGAACCAAATGTACCATAAAATACTCATTTCAAAGTAAACTCCAAACTGAGCATCCACCACAAATTAGTTCTTTCTGATGGTGTGAAATAACGTACTGACAAAATGTCACACAATATGGCCTATACTGATATTTTATGGGCCAAACACTGAATAGTGTGAAGTAGGACAATCATGCTGAGGCTCAACATCAGTTATGGCACTGACCTTTTCCTATAATTGCAGCAAAGAAGTGCGAGTCATTTCATTAGGCCTGCAATATCAAACAGCTTGGATATTTTACACTTAGTGGTGTGATTTGTGAATGATTGCTCTGTTTCTGCAAATGGAAAGGTCAGCGCCGAGGCCGGGCTCTTTTTGGAGATAAAGTGCTGGGCCAAAGCAAACGAAACAAGACGGCAATCAGAATGATAATAGTGGATTGAAGCACCGCGGCGGGCGTCGAGACGGTCTGAGTGTCTGGACGCAGCGGCGGGGTCAGGCTGGGCATGAACCGGAGCGGTTGAAGAGTAAGATGACGAGAGCCGACACGACCGGCCCCGCCGTAACCTTGGCTTCGTAGTGTTAGCGGACCGATCCATAAATTCTTCCTGTCCAAGAATCAGATGGAGGAAAAACACAGGAGGGGCAAGACGAGAGCTGGCAATGTCTGAGCAATTTGTAGGAGATATTACACACTCAGTATTTTCTTTAATTCTTCTAGTTAAGAGCTAAAACGCTATCTGTGATGCTGCCAGGCTGGGAAATAAAGTTGGAGAAACTATTGATATGAATCTATTGGAGACTAACACCTCAAAGTTTCATAAATGTCGATACACCAGGAACGGTCGTGACATCTAAGGAGAAGCTCAGCCCAGTTTCTTCAACTGTAACCAAACAGGACACGTGGATGATTACTGAGTCGGCATTGGAAAGTATGAAAAATAATTATTGCTACATTTATCCAAACCAGTGTGGATCTAATTTATCTTGATGTACATTCGGGTCACACGGCCCGGCCTGTCACGCAGCATCAGTATTACCACGAGTCAGATTTTTATCCACCAACACGTGCTCCTACAGCCAAGTCATCTGAACTGTCAGGTGATTTATTGGAGGTGGTGGGTGGGGGGGGGCAATGGTTGCGGTGCTACGGTGAGATCAATGACAGATTAAAGACAAATGCGATGTTGACAAAAAGCAGCAGCTATCAGCGGGGAGAGACGGAGGTTAATATCATCTGACTTGCTAAGCAGGTGATGTTCTGATTTTCAGATTGTGGAGAAGAAATTGATTATCAAAAATGCATCACGGCGAGTTCGACGAGTGTGTCGGTGAAATGTAAATGTTTGTGTGGCCTGCAGCGTTTATGTTGTCAGTCCGTTCAAAGTTTACAGTGTAGAAACATATTTTTTATGTATTTTACAGGATGTTAAAATGCGAATGGCTATGTTTTTTTTTGTTTTTTTTTTTGTCTGTGTGCACTGCATGTTTGTGCATAAAACATCACAACATGAGTGTGAGGCAAAGCGGCTCTGCATCGTAGCATCTGTTCACTGTAGCCTAAGGGAAGTGATTTGAAAGTTGCTAACATCAGTATTTGTTGGTGTCGTGGGAGAACCTAAA
>JAPZDY010000006.1:22976291-22993072 GCA_029783645.1 Ctenochaetus hawaiiensis | reverse complement strand
TATGTTTAAGTAGAATTCTTCTGTTGAATTTTGGTGGGGGCGGCGCCCCAGCGCCCCCTATTGACAAACCGCCACTGCACAGAATTCTCCCTAACAATTCTGGTTTAGAGAAAATTACCAACAGACTTTAATTATTCACAGGTTTGTTAAAGCCAATGCTTCATATTTACAAGTCAGTTGGTAAAATAATCATTGTGGACCAACAGCAGCAAAGTTTGACAGCAAGCATCTTGCTGTAGCTTAAAAAGCAAAACAAGCACCCTAGTGAAAGCAAATGTAAGATAACGTTACGATAACGCTGGTCAGCTAACGTTAGCTCATTGCGAAGTTGCATGCAGTTAATGTATCATGCAAAGACAATTAACTTGTTCCATATTGTGCCAGGTAATGTTAGAGAGCTGATAAGGCTCTATAAATCCTATAAAAACTGTGGTCATTTCCCTATCTCCTATTTATCAATAGATCGTTTTGGTGCTGTGTCAGCACTCAGGAGTCAAATATTGTTAAGTCAAAAATATAGAGTTTGCCAAAATATAATAGTTACAAAAATGTAACTTTACTTACCTCCTCTGTAAACATGATGCTATTTAATCACTTTCACTCTCCTGTGCATCAAAGCTGATGCTCAGAATGTCCGCTCTAGCTCCTGTGAGCATGATAGCAAGAGCTAGCAACAGGTTACTGGGTGCAATTCATCTGACGGCCACCGGTGTCACAACACAGTATTTCTGAAAGTTCCACAGAGGACTTTTAAGGTAGGGAAAGGGTTGGCTTGCCATTTCTTCTCATGTTATGTACTTTGAGATTTGAAGGTTTGTTTAGGATGCTTATTGGTCAAAAATGGGTTAGAATTAAAAAATTAAACTTAAATTGAATAGGAGGATTTTGGAGTGTCCCATGCTTAGACCACTTAGGGACATGCCCGCTGACACTCTACATCAGGTTTCACTCAGCTTCCCTTGACCAGGCCTCATTTTTGATTCAGAAATGTATTTAAAAAAATGGAAGCCAAGACATAACATGTCTGCTCCTTCAGAAGTCTTTATAAAAGGTTTTTCCAAATGATATGTTGTTATGATAATATAAAACTGATGTGATGCTAAATTTAAAGATATGAATGGTAAAACCAGAACATAAAAGCAGCATGCTGGATTCTGACCTGAGTAATGTAGCATATTCAGACCTACACACATCCCATACCTGTCATTTCACACTGATCTACAACTCAGGATTTTCACAATTATTCTTTTAATGAAGTTGTTGGAGAGCTGCTTTTTTCCAAGATGATATCCTCCCAAGTATTGAAATGTGATTACATTTCCACTGTAGGTTACTGTAATATTATCTGGGGGGCTTCTGAATCTGTCCAAGGCTGATAAATGAAAATTTTGGTTATACAAAGTAATTTTATCCTTAGCTGTGATAAAGGTTTGAGAAAGGCTTGATTCCTGCCTTATATTGTGTTTAATATAACCCATTCTGCATAAAGCCTGTACTGGTCTCTGTCCAAGGTGCTGATCTTAGGACACCCTGGAGACACAAGAGATGTCTCACCAAGCATTGTTGATTAGAATTAGCTCTTCTTCTCTTAAGGGATTTACCTTTCACAGCTGATGGCATTTGTCATTTCATACTTCAGTTATACTTAAAAATACCAAATTATGAAAAAAATCTGGGTAAGGGTGAGCATGGTCATGTGACCACAGTTGGTGTGGTCTCCAGTATATGACATTATTTCATCTATTCTCTGTTGTTTGTCAGGAATGTATTACAATGGATTGCATCAGCAAAAGTTCAAAATGTATTACAAACATCAGCCATGGCTCAACCCATCTCAATGGCAGCATTCCTACTTTTCAGCATTCACACTGGCAGTGATTCAAATAAAACAGCAAATAAATGCTACTTCAAAGGAATGTATTAATATTAGTCAAAAAAATGTTTAAAATAGATAGTTATGCATAAAATAAACGCAATTAATATGTCTCATTTTCAGAGTCTTTGCTAGCTTTACAGCAATCATGGTCATTAAAACAGGCATGTTCAAGTGTTCAAAAAAATTACCTGAATATGATATTTTGATAATCTTAAATCATTATTGGGTTGCTTTGTTTAGGGGCTTCCACACTACAACACAACTTACTCCAAAACCTTTGTGATTGAACAGCAGCAGTGTAACACAGTCTATTGCTGCCACACACAAGCAACTAGGAATCCCAAAGGTGCAATTGGACTGAAAAAGCTCATTGAACTGTCCTTTTTGAGCACTAATCTAACTGGCAACAGGATATTCAAGCAAACAAAGAGCCTGGCTGTGCCTGTCTGTGGGCAACACCAAAAGGGTGTTTCACAATGATCGGTATCCAATGTTCTATCGGGCCGTAACAAAGCAACACTCATGTCTGGACAGGATTTGGGATTCCATGACAACTGTTTGTAATTTGGGCTGTTCTAAATTGTTTTTAGAAAGTCCATTCACCTTTTTTCAGCAAACTATTATCCTAAACATCTGAACATGCCACTAAACCAGGTTCTTTATATCAGGTAGTATGGAATAAGTATGAAGCCCTATTAAGGAAGCACATAAATCTGCCAGTGAAGTTAATTCATGATTTAATTTATGGGTCTGCTCACCCCACTAACAGCTGTCTCTCTTCTACCTTACTCAGACATTGATTTTGTTGAAAGATGAAAAGTGGCACAGTCTATTAAGACACATGCTGTCTCAATACTGTGTACAGCTTTTAGAAAGTGCATGAAACAAAAACCAATTACATGTGCAAAAAGACAGGCTTGGTCAGGACCCCCTTTAACATCTGTTTAAGATGCTCAAATCCCTCCTGCCTCTAAACCTTTCTAACATGTGGTTGCCTTTGTGAAGTAGATGCCGTTTTAAACACCTGTTTAATGTTATGTAATAGTTGCAGTTTGGTTGGTTTCAGCACAAAAATTATTGTTAGGTTTAGGCAAAAAAACAAAAAACTTGGTAAAGATCCATGCATGATTTTCATCTAGACTGGGACTTGAATCCTGGTCTCCTGGCACACTTCCGTGCATCAAGATGGAGGAAATAAGAAATTAACATTTTGTATTACATCAGGTAAATATGCATTTAAACCAGTGTTTAAGGTAGTGCCCTGACAGCTCATATTTCCCCAGTCCCATAAGTGAATCAGTCTTTTGAGATGTGAAGCAGTTACAATGAGGGAGGTTTATCACCTTAAAATAAAGTTCAGTGCCGTGCTCAGCACTTTGGAAAATGACCTTAACTTAGGCAGCAAACTGCTTGGCTCATACAGCAGCTCCTCTGTAGGAGAAGGTTATCAGAGGGTGCAGCAGTTAAATATTTACCGGTATGCATTTTCCAGCCTTAAGCGTTGCTGCATTTAGCAGTGGTAAAATAGAGTTACTCTGCTCTGCTCTTACTCTTCAATGTGTGAGTAATCTCCAGTCGAGTGTTGACTGACTGGCATAATGTAAGTTGAAGAGCTTCTTTGCATGATCAGAGGGAAAAATGTGTTTTGCTCATTTGTTTTGCTTGTTCTTAGGATATGTTGCTGTTTCTCCATGGAACCAGCTTCCACAGATATAGAAAAAAATATACTAGTGAACTAATACAGATGTTCTGTTTGCCTGCCTGGCTCACAGTGTCTCCTTCCACAAACTACATGTAACAGAAACTGCCTCCAATTATTTATGAATCTCAATTGACAAAAAGACTGAAAATTCTTGATAATAGCATTGATTTAACAAAGAAATTTATCATAAATAAATAATAATAAACCGATAAACCTTAAACCACCATAATAACATCATGTGTTCAGTGAAACAGCCTAAAACATAAAGAAAAGCAGAGTTTGTAGTGCAGCAGGATTTTTTTTCTGAAGCCAAACTTAAAATAAATTTCATCTAGAAGAGATCAACAATCCCTCTCTCTTTCTGCGCTTCCTCTGTCACACTCTCCCATCCTCGCTTTGTTTCTATAGGCTTCAGATGTGAAAGCACAGCTATAATTACTGAGCTTGTGTCAACTGCTTCAAACGCTGCCCTGGTTGCTGCTCTCTGGCCTCTTCACTACAAAACCCCACGTCATCAGCCAATCTTGGCAAATGAATCATCTCTTTAATGTAGCACCTCAACCTTTTTCCTTTTTTCAAAACCTAACTGTGGCATTTCAGAGGAATCAGCACAGAACAATAAAGAGTGCAGGGGTGGGACTGTTTTCATTTGATTTCCAATCTTTTCTCCTTCACTATGCGTCACTAAGGAAGAGCATCAAATTTCTCAATTTTCTTTAATAATAGAAGATAGATTGTTTGTAAAAGGTTTGTGTATTTTTTTGTATTGAGAGAAGCTCATTTCCTAGAAACATCTTCAAATATTGAAAAGCTTGTGGTAGAAAATGAACACTGGGGTTACGCACGTGCTGTTGTATTCTGCTGGCTTACACTCCATCACCATGACTCATAGGTGTCCACTGAATGTGCTGTCTGTACTGTATTCCTCTAAAATGTCCCCACATTGTTAGTTTTATTTAGTGAAATTCATTATCCCAATCATTTTATAAGCATCTCTTTTCCAACTGGGATAATACTTAATAAGAGGAAAAACAAACTACTGACAAAGCACTATTCATCGCTGCCTTATGCATTTCCTTCCTAACCCAACCCCCCTCAAAAACACCCACCACTAGCCTCATCACCACATATTTCCCAGAAATAACTTCAACTTTATAAGATGAAGGATAATATGTTTATAAGTTGATGTATAAAGAAACAACAGAAAGTCATTTAAAAAATTTTCCACCTGCTACATGTAATTATTTCTGATTCTTGTGTGGTTTCTGCAGATGTAAAGTGTAGGAAAAAAATGAAAAAAAAGCAAAATTCTTGAAACTGTCACATAAAAAACAGCCAACACTTGCCCCATGCTACAGAGCTCCAGTATTTTCTGCTTTTCCAGTCAATTGCTGGACTCTTGAAAGGGATTTCTACCCCTTGGTCATATAAGTGATATCAGTCAACCAACATGCACAATATTTACATACAAAAACATTTCTCTGCTCATTAGCACATCACGAGAATCTATTCTGACACTTAGGTTTCATCATTGCTTATGTTAGGAATGGAGTGTAATAAATAGTTCCTCTTCTTTTCCTTCTTTTCTTTTTGTTCTGTAAATTGTTTTGGACTGGTTTTCAGTGGGTAATGCACTGGGTTAAGCTGTGGTGAATTGTCCGGCAGTCTTGAAGGCATCATGCCTGCAGTGTGCACGGAGAGGGTGCCGTGTCACCTTAAAATGACGTCAAAAGACTCAGGTAGATGGCTACCACTGAGAAGAGGACAAGACGCCAAATCGAATTGTTTGAGGATCTCCACACTTGACCCACACCCAACATCGTCAATGAAACCAGCCTTTATTTTTGAGTTAAAACCCCACCAAACAACTACTGAACACTAACGGAGCTTGGGCTCGCAAATCCCCGCCACACTACGTAGGGAGCATCAGGCCGGAGGCACGCCGGCGCACAGGTGACCTACCCAGCTTGTGTTCCCATTAAGAAAACCAGTCCAACCTTTCTTCTGACTGTCTCTTTCCTTTTAGCGCTAGGTATTGGGGCTACTAAATAATAACAGTGTCTACTTACCCGGGCTATATCGTAACACTTAGTCTTAGTCTTAAATAATAAGCAGTGAAAATAAAATAACTGAGGAGTGTTGTAGTTTTTATGCCATCAATGGTTGTGACTATCAATGAAATTATGTGGCACTCCACAGCCTCACAATCTGCAATTTCTGCACAAGCGAAGGCCCCATTGTTCTCCAGCAGGTAAGATTTTCCTCCGCATCATCCAACTAGGACACAAAGAAAATGAGATGGTGCGTTACTGAGCAGCGGTTGTCTGGCATTAGAGCAGAAAATATCAGTCAAGACGGAGGTACAATGGATGAGACAAAGGACGGGAACTGAGCACGGTGCGGAGAAGTGATCCACTTCCACGGCAGACAGTGTAACAGCCTGAAGGGGTCTCATCAGGAGCAAATTCACTGAAATGTAATACAAGCTGGAGTGTTATGTAAAATGAAAGATGGGAGGACCCAGATCACTCAAGCCTACTGTGCAGTGATGGCTGATGCATACCTGTATTGTATTCAGAAGGGCATTCATTTCCCCTCCGATGATTACAGCCGAACACCAGCTGTATTGTTTATTTGGTTGAAAGCACAAATGATATGCATTGATTCCTTATTCATTCATTGTTGAACTCGGCATTGTGTCTATGAATGCAGGCAAAATGGGCCCAATTACAGCGAGCGATGCCTCCCTGTGACTCGGCAGCAGAGCAAGATGATGAAGGCCTCAAACTGGGAGGAAAAGAGCAATCAAAGGCCACTTGTTGTCTTTTGTGAATTCAGAAAACCGAAATGGAAAACATTTCTCGCTGTGACTGACTATCGTTCACTTAGGACTGCAGATTAGATTAGTTGACCACACACACACACACATGGATTTGGGCTTGCACATTTTCTTATTGTTAAAGCTCATCAAGTGTCCTCCAAAAGTGGCTGAAATTATTTGTCAATTTTCTTTGTCAACTTTTGTACTTATTTCTCAAATTGTTTAAATGTTTGATGGTTCCACTTTAACAAATTTTCAAAAGTTGCTGCTTTTCTTTGTTCAATATCATTGCAAACTGAAACAACTGAGTGTTAAAACTATCGTTCAAATTAGCCTGGTGTCTAAAAACATGTAATTGAAATATATGTCATCATAATTAAAGCCACATATTTGGCTAATTATTCATTAGGATTACTGCATACTGCCTGTATTTATTCAAATAGCTGTTAAACAAGACAACTTTGACCACAGATGAGTAAAAATTAAGATTGAAAAACTGAGATTTATCAGAGTGTGGAGGCCCGTCACTGATAAATGCAAATAAAGACCTTAAAGTTGATGTAAATGAGGACAAGTATTGGGAATTTATGGCAAGGAGGCTGTTAAAAAAACAACTAATCAAGAATGTATTCAATGTAATGTTATACTTTAATACCACTATAAATGTGGAGAAAATGCACAGAGGTGAAATTCTGTTGCAGTGCGATTAAGTATGTTTTTTTAATACACCTACTGCCTTCATTTTAACCTTCCTTTACAGATTTAAACATTAAAAATTCAACATAAGCCCTAATCATGTTTATATTCATATGAAAATTGGCTTTCTCAATCAAACGGGTATTTTAAACAAACCTCACACAGTAATTTTACATATTTCTTTTGTTGACTGGATTTTTGGATGTGTACATATGTGTGTGTGTGTGTGTGTTATCCCCTGTGTCGGTGTGTTCGGTCAGGCCTGCCTCCACGTGTCGGAGGCTCGGGGGCACATCCACCTGCCTGAGGCCGCTCTCTGATGTTACCAGGGCAGCTACCTGTGCTTCACAATAAAGGCCAGGTTTATTTTTTTTTCATTGTTCCTCCATGAGAGAGAAGAAGAAGAAAAAAAAAAGCTCATGTTGAGTGAAAACACTTTTCTTTTAAGGTGGATCTCAGATTCTGGGTCGTGTGTTTCCAGCTGACAGCCTGCTGATGAAACACGTTCAGCAGCTGACGGGCCTGATTGAAAGGATGGTTTCCCAATCTGAACCCACCAACCTGACTTAATGAGATTCTATCTAAAAGTTTTCCTAAAAGTTTATCCTAGGCAGCACCTTTATGTGTTTTTATTTTTTTTTTGACACTGTCAGACAGGAAGAAATTAAATTGGAATCCAGCTGTTGCAGAGGCAGCTGTCTGCTCGACTGTATGAACAACACACAACATGCTCTGGATCAAAGATCAACCTTTAAATCAAACCCTGAGACAACAGGTCCCTTCCAAACAGCATTCACAAACAAATCAGAGGATAACCTTTTTTCAATGTATGGATTTAGACAGCAAAAGTTCTAAGTTTTGGTTTTGATGGGTTTAAGAATGAATGAATCTACAGAACGAGTGCTGTCTTGCAGCTTTAAGGCTCTTAAAATGTGTCCAACTTCACACAAGGTTTCAAATTCTGGCCCCTTATTAGATTAAAGTTCCCCAAATTAAAACAATCAAGCAGTATTTTTAGCCAGTCAAGAACAGTGGAATGTGTCTGACCGGCCAAGTCACCTGACCTCAATCCAACTAGTTATGTGTGTCATTCGTTGGAGACCAGACTGCAGGGAAGAGAAACTAAAACAAGAAAAGCAGCATTAGTGGTCAGAGCAGAAAGAGTGTGCAATCAGTCCGAATTTGATCAGTTTAACTTAAGACCCCACAACTGCTTAACTGACAGAGAGTGAGCTGTTAGCAGACTTTGCTGTTTTGTCCAATCATGTGTCTTTTTGGATGCATATGTCAGCCAATCACTTCATGTCTCTGATGGTAACAGTTGAGCTGCTGTTACAGAGACAGAAGAGAAAAGCAGCAAGTGATGCCTGAGGGGGAAAAAAAAAGAAAATTCCAGTCGTGCTCAGAGATTGTATCTGTGTTGACTTTATTTTGAAAATTGTCCAGGTAAAAGCCGACTCACTTCTCTCTGAAAGTGAGAGGTGATGAGGAAGAGAGAGGCGTCACAAGAAGGAAGTGCAGAAATTCTTGTATGAATTTAGGAGAAATGACACTGGAGCTGATGATTACTCCTCCTAACTAATCTGAACTTGTCTCCAAACGGGAATTTCCCCAGATATGACTAATCCCCAAAAATAAAATCTGTCAGTAGAGATGCTAATATTAAAAAACTAACTGATTAATGAAACATATCAGTCAAAACTGCAGTCTTAAGGTTCAGATAGAGTCAAAATCAGTGCTTAAGTGTTTTCATTACACATTGCTTGCATTATATGTCTCCTTTACAAAGCAACATTCGGCCAAACAATGATAAAAAAAAAAGTTATTTTGTAAGTATTTATGATGATATATTAGAGTTTGTCATATTCTCATGCTTTCTGAAAAAGGGAACCAGCTGTGGTGAATCAGGCTTAAGCTGATCCTCACTCTTCACTGTATAATGACATCATTGCTAATTTGACTGCTACTTCCTGCTAACTGTACCAGGCTCTGCAGAAACAGGACTGAACGCATCCTCAAACAACAATGGAGGCCAGTTAAGCAACAGGGGACACAGCACCGAGGTGGAAGGACATTATACATGGACAGCTTCACTTGTGGTAGCAGCCATTAAATAGTTAGCTCAGGAAGCCATGCAGCTAACATCAGAAGTCCTATCAGCTGACTCAGATCCGTGTTTCAGGAGCAAGATCCAGAGTAATCCACCTCGGTCCTGTCAAACTGGCCTCTGTGGATCTCAGAGGCTTTGCTTGGTCGAGTTTACATGCAGGATAAAAGTGCCCCCTTTAAATTCTAAATGGCTGGTTGAGTTTTGCATGTAAAATAAAGGCTGGTCATAAACTGTGAGAGTAATTAATGTTTACATTAAATGTTCACTTTAAACCCCAGAATAAGTGCAGCACAACCTTGTAATGTCTTTACTCCTCAGACTCCTTTTCCTAATGTGATTTACTGATTCCTTAAACTAGTCTGCATTTCGCTTTTACAAGGCTTCGCTAAAGGGCCTCAGACTCGGACAAGACTCCTACAAGTGATGTTTGGAAAATATTTGCATTCACCTCAGTCGCCTTTTGTGCATCAACATTATGTAAATACGATCATAAATATTCAAGCGTCAGTTGTATTTGACTCATTTTCACTTGTACAGCCAGATTGTCGAACTGCAGAGCAAAATATGATTCGGTACCTAAAGCCAGTGGGCTGCTTTCAGGATGGCAGATTGCAAACCCACGCCCACCCCCTCAACACCCCCTCCCCGGTCCCTCCAGAGATTTGGAACCGCCGGGTGCTTATTTGACATCCCATCAGTTGGCAGTACACTAACAAGTAGGCCATAAACCTTTTTTCTCTCTTTGATTACACTAAGTGCACAGAGGCCAGATGCGACCCAGCCTCGTCATCTGTTGGCTTGCCAGAAGAGTCGCTGTAGATTGGCGGGGGGGCAGGAGGAGGATGAGGAGGAGGAGGAGGAGGGGTCACTTTGGGGTCCCCTCCCTCCAGGAATAAAGCCATTGTTCTTCATTACAGCTGGGGAGGCTGCTCGGGGGAGGGTGGGGGGTACAGAACAAGTCCATTTCCACACCTGTTTTCCATCACCAGGACTCCTACCAGTTTGAGTCGGAGCCAAAGCTCTCCGTGCGAGGATTCGACTGAGTCTGGAAACAGGTTTTCTTTGTAAGAGAAGCTGCCCGGAGGCGATGTTTCGTGCCAATTCACAGTGACAACAAAAAAAAATAAATAGATAAATAAAAAATAGCAATTTTCAAACCAAGTCTGAAAATGGAAATAAATGTACTATTCAGTTAATTATTTTTATCAGGGCAGAAAAAAAAGTCTGTTAATCAGCATTTGGATCATTACGGAGCTCTTAAACTCTCAATGACACTCGGCAGCCGCATCAGCACCGATGGAGCTCTTTAGTATTCATACTGTACATGGTATTAACGTGTTAACTTCTCTGCTTCAGATGCAAAAAGATAAATGTAATTACATGCACTCTGGCATAATGAACATCATCTCCTGTGAGGTAAATGCATTGTAACTTAAAGATTCTTTACCATCAGTCAAGATGGATAAAAAAAATGCAGAGTGTGATATTTGCCAGATTAGTGTGTGTCAATGAAAGTCAGCTATCTTTTGGACTGCGTCTATGCTAGTACTTATACAATGCATACTTTTAGAATGGAAAGTAATGTAATACAGCTTAATACTTTGCCTTGAGGAATAAAAACAAGCCGTGATACAAAACCCATTTTACCTTGAACCAGAGTTTCCAGGAAAGAGCTAAATAGCAAAATGTCTTCAATAAATAAGAATGATTTTAAAAAAGAAACATATGTGACTGAAGAATGAGAGAAAACTAGTATGAATGTGAAGTTCATCAACAGAGCAGAACTGCCATGTGAGTACATTCACAAAGATGCACAATCCAAGCAAAGCAGTCTCTCCTGGCATGGCTCGTGGACAACGACACTAAAGCAATAGCAATTAAAGTCAAAACAAAGTAATCAATAAATATGCTGTACACTACAGAACCAGGCATATTTTATTTTTGAATGCAACTTTGGCTTCTTCCTACTATAAAAAATGAGAAAAAATATATATTAATTTGTAAAAACCCTGTTAAGCCACCAGCTACTTGGATTTTAACTCATGCCTATCTGTGCTGTGACGATACCGGTGCTCAAAGTGACCAAAAAGGAGGAGAAAGTCTCATTTCCGTTCCGTTGCTAGTCTGCTTTGCTAACATAAGGATCTTCACTCTGTTTTTTATCATGACTTTATCCTTAACTGAATAAAAATGTGGTTTGGATTCTTGATTCAACAGAACAGGCACAGTGATGGCGCCTCACTGGGCTCGCACAGGACTTGGCAGTTTTGTAGATTTTGTGGAAGAATTTTTTCTAAATTTCAACCAAAATTATAATAATTATAATAATTCAGAGCTTCATAATAATAATGACTGAAATTTTGAAGCATAAACTGCAACATAGCCATTATTTAAAGATGCTAACACAATGACACAACTGTTGGGTTGAGTTGTAATCTTCTCTGTTTCTATAATCTCAGTTCAAACAACATAAAGGCCTGTATTGACTTCTGCACATCACTTCTGCTGAGGTTTGTTCACTCAGCTTCTGATCCAAATGAGCAACATGCTGATCTGTTAACCACCACTGCTACAACGAGACATCTTCCTCATTTACTGATAAACAAAATTCAAGTCTGCAGTTATTTATCACTTCTCTTATTCCTTGTATTAAAGAAACTATTAAAGCCAGCACTGCTTTCTCTCATTTCCCTTAAAAAACAGTTTGGAGAAACTGAACACACCGGGCGACTGATGCG
Source organism: Ctenochaetus hawaiiensis (assembly GCA_029783645.1). Classification (NCBI taxonomy): domain Eukaryota; kingdom Metazoa; phylum Chordata; class Actinopteri; order Acanthuriformes; family Acanthuridae; genus Ctenochaetus; species Ctenochaetus hawaiiensis. Next base: position 22,981,129 of record JAPZDY010000006.1, on the reverse strand, counting down.
ACTGATGTTAAAATGTCTGAGAGACGTGATGAAGCTCTTCTGAAGAGCACAGCAGGCTGAACCGTTAAATCTGAAATGAGCTGTCACATGGAGGGGGGCCAGATGTAAACAATCACAGCTGAGACTTTTGGTTTATCTGAGGGAAATAAATGCAAACTGCAGCAAAAAAAAACTCTGACTAGCCGAAGAAAAACTATTTTCAGTTTCACTTTCATAGGTTTTTAGGAACTAATTATTGCCTGAGTAGGTGAAATCATGTTATATCTCTGATGTTAGAGATCATTAGTGAGGTAGCAGTGACTGAACGAGCGAGCTGTGAACTCATGCCAGTGACCATTAACATGCAGAAAATAAGCTAATTATGCTCAGCGTTAAAAAAAGGAATAATCTGTTTTCCTACAGTGCACCATATGCTGTGTTTCAGTCAACAAAAAGGTGTGAAAAACAACACCTGAAGACAAAAGGTGGATTAACTCAACACATGTTGTACCTCCACTACAAAGTAATAACTTCCAGAGGGATCTCCTCCTGTCCATCGACTCAGGACAACCTGATTATTTTCACTCTTAAAAGGAGCAACCAGCGTTTGTCAGACTGTCCATGAAGGCGAAACATTTCCCGATAAAGCTCAAATTTACATACAGCAAACATCGCTGATAATCTCCTCCATTGCAACCTCATGAAAACAAAAGATAAGAAACACAATCAGAATCAAAACACGCAGGAGCTACGTAAACCAAGCCACAAGAAATGGATGTTTGAGTCACTCACACACACACACAAAGCCACATTTACAAGTTTACAGCGGTGAAGTCAGGTTACTATACATTTTCCTGCATTCACAGACACACACTCTGCTCTCACCTGCACTCTCACACACACATTACATAACTCCACAAAAATGAAAACAGAGATCCCTCTCACCGGTACAGACGGATTGCTTAACTAAAGTTTTCAAGTCTCAGCAAGCTTTAGGTCATGGCGTGCTGCACAGGCAATCTTTAATAACACTTGTGGTGCCATGCCCCTGGAATTCAAAGCTTATAGTGCACATTACTATTGGACTGGATGTTTCTATGGAGAACCATAAAGAAAATTAAAAACGATAGCTTTAATGTGCAGTTTAATAGTGTATCAAAATGGGGTTAAGTGATTTTTTAAGTACTTTTTCTTAATACCAAACAAATTAATAAGTGTCTATATTCAAAAAAACAAAAAGGGTATAACAGCATAATAATCTATAAACCAAAATTCATTGAAAAAGCAGTTAATCTAACCAGAGGATGTCATTGCCACAGTCAATTCAAAATGTAATTATTTGTAGAAGCTAAACTGATGTCTGCCTTTGGATTATTATGTGATTGTGGCCAGACTTCATTAAGATACTCAAATAAACAGCTGGTGTTACATTTTTATTTGTGCTCTTATTATAAATCTTATGTGTTTTTTAAGTGTTTGTTATTTTCATATTTCCACAGTACTTATCTGCCTCAGGACGCAGATGTTGTCACCTCAGTGGTCAGTAAGAGCCTGTTTATCTCCAGATAAACAACACAATCAATGGTTATATCCTATTAGCATTAATCTAATCTATGATAAAATATATATGATGTAATAAACTATTGATTGCGTGAAATATTAGGTGCACAACCGGCGGCTCGTGCCTGGCAAACACTACTTCCTGTTAGAGTTGGTTAAGAGGACATATTTTCTGCATGCAGGCCTGCTCACAGGATTCACCACATGTATCACTTATTGAGTAGTCTTTAAAAAATAAATATTATCTCTGGAGGTATAGGCTCCACCGCATCCACTCTGCTGAGTCCTCGGAAACTGGAGCAATGGTAGTCAAACACACTGAACCGAACGCCTTTTTTTCCCCCCATAAATCCCTTTCATTTGGAGCACTCTTGTGATTTGATTATAGTATGATAGCCTGCGTGTCAGAATGGAACTTATAGCAGGGGTGAATTTAATTAATGCAGCCTTCTTTCAGCTTGACTGCAGTGCATTTCCTACTATAATGGCACCAACTTCAATTTATTTGTAGTGAGAGGGTGCAAAAAAAAAAAAAAAATCCTGCAATGCTTTGCAAGATGTGAGCACACAATATGCACTGGAGGTAAATAATTGATATGCTTTGTGCAAACGTGTTGCCCCTGAGCCTTGTTTGAAATCAGTGGAGCCATTTCCATGAAGGTAAAGCAGCATTGCCCACTGTCCAGAGAACAGCACAGCCCTGTTTAGTTTGCTTTAGCTTTACAGGAGCGTTTAAGCGGCTGCACGCATGGAAAACATGACCAGCGTGCGTCCATTTGCAATGCATGCAATGCTGTTAATGGATTAAAAAAAAAAAAAAAAAAACGGCGAGATAATCCACAAGGTGACAAACGCAGACATCTGCCGCCCCTGTAATTCTCACCATTTTCATGCTTGAACTCGGCATAAAGGAGAGGTTTATGAAGAGCCGCTTTTGCGCAGAACAACTTTATGTTTTTTTTTTCATCGTTCATGCCAGAACTGATTTGACGTAAATAAAGACTGTGACAGGATGTGGAAGCTGCACGGCAAAAGTGTGCGGAAATTCACCAGAAAGCCATAGTTTTAAAAGCAGTTATATAATTGTGTAACCTATTTGCACGGGTTTCCAGTTTGTAACAGCATGCGCGTGCTGCGTGTGTGTGGGGAGGGTCGCGCGCGTTGCCCCGACTACTATTATTTCCTCACATCCACATCGTATCAATGCGCAAACCGAGTGAAGCATCCCCTCAGCTGTTGATGACTAAACACAGAGCACACATCCATCCCTGTTACACCCCGACTTCATGATGACATGAAACACAACACTTTATCCCACCTTAGTCCGGGAAATAAACCCTCGTGCCCGCCAACTCACCCAAAAAAGCCACCCTAATCGTTTAAAAGCAAAAAAAAACGCGTAAAAATATATATCAGTTTTCATCCTGATCAGTTTTATCTGTGACATTTCCCTTCTCGTTACAGCATCTGAATCAGATTACTCCACACACACACGCGAACGGACCCTTGATGTATCCATGCATGATGCCACTACAAATCCACTCCCGATATTACGAAAACACAGCCCGGAACGCAATGGGAAACTCTAGCAAATTAATCTTCTCGCGTTCACCACAAAGAGAACAAACGTATTAGGAGGAAATTTAATGCATATTTCAAACCACCGTGAGATGTTTTTCACTTCGGCATACAGTCAAAACAATGAATAACACTTGTGTCACCGAAATATCAACTTTTATAACGGCTTCGCCCTTCGCTTTAATCATCCTTCCACCGAAATCCAACTGGGTGGCCGAGAATGTAAAAGAAAAAAACTGTCATGAAATAGAAAATAACTGCTGATTTTCTCGCCGTATTAGTGCCGAATTAAACAAAAAGCCACCTCACTACTAACAAGTCTTAAGTTTCACTCTAATGTGCACAAAACCTCGACTCGGTGACATCCTCTTAAATTCCCAGAGTTTTGAATGGAGTTCGCCGCTGCGTATCCTCAAACTGCACGTTGCCAGGGCTGCTGCTATTCTACTTTAACGCACCGCTGTTTTTCCTGTGATTTACAGCAGTCCAGGCTCCGCTCCCGACAATATGCCACAAAAGTAACCAAGCTAACGGAGCGACTAAACAAACACCCGTTTAAACAGATTAAATGTGCATCTCTACGCCTGTTGGGCAACAAAAAACCACACTATTTGTGCTCTAACAACACATTTGGTTAAATCTAAGAGTTGGCAGCTGCGTGGCGGCAAAGCGATTTATAGTGGTGAGCTGACCAAAGTGATGTATTCTCAGGCAGCGTATCTGTTAACGCCTGTGTGTGTGTGTGATCTACATGTCGGACACAAATCTGCCTTTTTCCATCCGGTATTTCAACTTTAAGGACAGTTATGTTTTTCTTACTCGCTCCAACATCACGCATCCAAACGCTCCGCCGCGCACGTTCAAACACTGCCCCGCTGATAATAATAATAATAATAATAAAAAAACACTCTTCCATCCATTTCTGCAGGGAATCTGACAGGAAAAAGTGTGCATTGCATTAAGACACGAAAGGGAAAAAGTCTTACCTTTGTGAAGAGCCGCTTGGAGCATGAATAAAGAGAGAATAGTCGCGAGAGAGCCGCTGCCAGTGTTCGCCATGTTGGACACCTGCTTCAGTATGGCAGAGAGAGGCAGCTTCACCTATAGCTACAACGGGACTCTGTTAATGAGATGCGAGAGAGGGAGGGAACTATTTACCATATTTTTTTAATACACTGCCTTTGATATGACATGTTGCTTATATTAAATGTATCTTATGTTTTGAAACTCTCTGATTATTCTTAGATTTTTAAAAGAAAACTCAACGAGGCTCTCAATGCTTTTTATCGCTGTTATGTGCTGCAGGAGTGGTTGGTAGGGAGGTGTGTGTGTGTTTGTGTGTATGTGTGTGTGGTAATATTGGATGAGTCCTATACTCATTACTGGAAAATGGTCCTTCGATGCTCTGGCCTCTTTTAAACTGTATAGGCTATATTTATTTATTATAATTATCATAATAATTATTGAGTTTTTAGTGTTTTACAAAAATGTCTGATCAGTTATAAACAAAGGAGGTAATATTTAAAAAGAGCAGGGCCAGCTTTAGTATTTTTGAAGTCACAGAAGGGCCCCCACCAGTGTTGGGCAAGTTACTTCAAAAACGTAATGCATTATTTATTACTTGTTACTGTCATTTCATGTAAAGCATTACACTACTATTGCATTACTTTTAAGTTACTCTCACCAAAATAACTGTAAATATGGATTTAGCATTCTAAATG
>JAPZDY010000006.1:22925613-22956323 GCA_029783645.1 Ctenochaetus hawaiiensis | reverse complement strand
GTCATAAAACTGAAAAAAAAAAAAAGATGATTGCATCGGAGCTATGAAATAAAATCTTTCTCTTCCTTTTTGAAAAAACAAACAACAAAAACAAAAAAAATACCAAAAACCTTCTAAACCTGTCAAAAACAATTCTGTTCCAATATTTCTGGGATCGGATGATTATAATGTAAACTAAAAAACACATTTTTGTCAAATTAACCATTTTACTGCTGTGATGTTTTTTATATTGTTCTGATGGTTCATATTTTGTTTGCGGTCTAAATGACTATAAATGCATTTTAAAGTGTGTGATTTAAGGTGACATTGTGCGATCAGTTTAAAAGCCAAACAGCGGATCAGAGCTGGAGATGAACTGCAGCAATAAAAGTCTGTGAAACGCATCCTTCATACTGTAAAAAGGTGGAATGTAATCCTGCTGATTGCTCCGTCGCCATCGAATAAACAATGAAAAACATTTATTTGATTTTAAATATCTGTGACAATCTCAAAACAAACAATTCATCAACGTTTCACATGCCAGCCTCGCCCGCACAATGGAAACAAAACCCTACAACATCTCGCTTGTTAGATTGCTAAAGGTCTTAGCTCATGAGGAGGGAATTTGACAAATGACACCACGAGTCGTCTCCTTATGTGGAGCAGAGCGTGTTAACCTCCTCCGCCTCGGCTGAATTGCAGAGGCCCGTGGACGGTCCTCTGGGAGCTCGCTGTATGTCCTCCTCTGACGTGCTGTGCAGTCCTTCGCTGACATGCTGATACTTTCTCGTCATTGATCATGTGCTGGAAGCGGGGCATTGCTCCAGTTTCATCATGCTTGCCAGACCCTGCCTGCTGCACCGGCTAACCTATCTAAGGTCATTATACTGTACAGTCGAGACTGGGACTTTTTAAGGCCACAACTTTACCCCAAGAGGACTCGCTTCCCATTTTCAAGCATTCAAACTTATAGACTGACTTTCCCTTGTTACTGTCTTACTTGGGAGCTGCCAGTATGATGGCAACATTGTATGACTAGAAATATTTCTTTTTTTCATTTAAAAATACGTTCCAATCATGAAATCCTAATAAAAAGCCAAGAAAAGTACTTAAAATTGAATTCAAAGCTGTGTCTTAAACCTGGTTTTGGGGAATGATGAATCCTCTTCACTGTCATCAGTCAAAAGACAAAGAGCCAGTTCTTGGCATAAAAATTGCAGTACGCTGCTGGATTGGCATCACCAAACCCTTTATCACAGCTCTCCTCCCATCGGGACTCACAATAGATCATCAAGATGATCTCTACCAACAGAAATCTGCTTACAAGCGCAGATTCTGAGACGAGACCTCAGCAGTGGAAGATTAGCTTGTGCCTCCAGAAGCAAAGTTGTCCTCAGATGGTTATGATAGCCAACGGGCTCCGAGATCACCGAGATACCAAACTGAAAGACCAGCTGATCTCATATGATGATCCCGAAAGTCAGTCTGCTATATTTTAAAAAGGTTTCCATAGAAGGAGTTCTGAACATGGCCGAGGCTGGTGGTGAAACCAAAAAGAACCAAAAAGAAAGTTTGTTTCTTCAAAGGTAATCTGCAAAACTCAAATAAGTTTGGTGATTTTTAGTTGTAATTTGATGTTTTTCCTGATTGAATAATTCTATTATTTGACTTTTTTATTTAAAATTAACCCTTAAAATTTGGTGCAATTTCAGGTTTGTGCGCTAAAACCTCCAAACTAAATTCCCACCTCACTCACAACCATCATATTCTTTGCAATGTGCATTCTCCAGGAGAGTGGAGATGTACTGTACGTGAGTTCTTACCGGCGAAGAGTGAAATGCAAATCACTGGAGAGACACTGGAAAGCCTGGAAATGAGACTTCAAGGGTCTGGTGATGGTTATGAGTTCCAGGAGACAGCCTCTCAAAGCTAAACTCTCTGTCTACTGTCTGTCCAATTTCTTTCAGGCCAGAAGGGACCTAGAACAAAACGGATTATACTGCTTTAGCTGTTCACCCAACATTGCATGGGAACCGGGGAAAAGGAGGATTGTTAATAAGGTTTGCTTCGCACATTCAGTACCTGCCAGCAGAGCTACTTTTCAAAGTTTATCTCATATTTTAATCCTTTCTCTCACTGTGGTACCTTGTCATTTCACTCCTTAATCTCTTCAGGAAGAGTTCTTCAGGAATAGTTCTTACCAATATTTAATAAGTGTCTTTGCTTCAGTACTTTGGAAAAGTGAGTCATCGTGCTGTTTCTCCACAGGATTCGTTTGAGGAATGATGCGTCTGCCTGCCTAAAACAAAAAAAAGGAGAAGAAAGAGATGGATAATGCTGTTTCATGTGTTTAGTCTCAGGACAGACACACATGTTGTTGCCATGTGTCAGGAATCAATCAAGGAGGACCCATACTATATACACACTTAAGCCTGGCTCACACTACAGGATTTTCGGACGATTTTACCCTGATTCGGCCCTCCCGACAATCGATGGAGAAAACATGTTGTTTCATATCAAACATGTTTGATATTTATCAGGATGATTACGCTACTCATTTTCACTGAGGATGACAATAGCCAATCAGAGAAAGCCACCTACAAGGGACTGGAACTGATCATCGGAAGTTTTTGGAGACGAAAATGGCGACCACGTAACGTAACGTTTAATTGAATTTCTCGCCTCCATTTCTCTTTGTAGAATAGACAACCCATGTTGTCCACGTCTCCCCAAACACTTCTTCATCCAGATTCTTTTAGCCTTTTTCCTTCTGTCACTGCAAATCATGGCTACAGCCAGCAGAACCGCACTTGTCTCCATTTTTTGTGCTTTTGTTTACATTTGCTTCCTTGTGAGATGACGTAGGATCACGTGGTGCGTCGCTCTCTGGTCCGATAATCTTGAGGAAATCCTGTAGTCTGTGCTGGTCATTTTCAAATCTTGTAGTGTGTGCGTGTTTACGATTCAAGAGAAGATAATCTGTGAAGATTCTTCTTATGTGTGTGACACAACCTGATTTCAGAATCTTTTAAAATTTTTAAAATCCTGTCGTGTGAGCCAGGCATGAGGTGATGAGACACAGGTGGGGCAATCAACACAGGTGAAGCACATGAGGGCAGAGCAGGTAATTACAAAAGGAGGGAAACTTGGGTAGCAAGACAGGACAGGATTTACCAAAATAAAACAGGAAACAATGAAACAAGGAGATATACAAAAGTAAACTCAACACACAACAAGAATCAACTGAACTGAAACTACTGGATTTGCAGATCATGACACCATGAAAATACATGTTGACTTCAAATACAACACAAATTGTTAAACTGTGTAACGGTGGTATTTTATACTTTGCTCAAAGTCCTCTCAAGGTTGTTTTTAAGCTCTCACTTTGTTTTTAAAGACTGAAGAACTCATATCTCTGATAATAATGCAGAATACAGAGGGGCAGGGATGATGTCTTTTTGTTTTTTCATGCTCTTCATTGATTTTTGGATTGAGTAATGTTCCCTTTAAGATTTAATTTTCTCTCCTTTTACACATCCTCTACCTGCAATGGCAGGAAATTACACTGAAATTAGCATATTTCTCTGTCTCATAATTAAGTGACAGGAGCAGAGCGGCTCCGGTGGTGACGGGCCACCAAAAAAAACACGAGGAACTACGTGCTGTAGTTTACTGAGAGGCAGATCTGATGATCATTCAGACAGATGAGGGACGTAATTGTTGGGCTCTTTCAACATGCAGGTGACAGAGAGAAATGCGCCGTAATTTAGAGTTTTGTGCCCTTTTCCTATTAGAACAAAAGGATTCAGGAACATTTGCAAAGTGCCCATTTAATTTTAACTCGGTACAGCACAGTTATGGAAAATTCAAAGAGCATTAAAATCACTCTCAATCTCTGTAGTTATTAAAAATCATGGGATGTCCCGAGGTCCCATTCAAATAGGGTATTAAATTAGAATAATAGAGGTTTGATATTAGATTTATGGAGCTATTGGACGGCGTGAAGAACAGACAATCTCTCAATTTACTCTGACTTGGCGTATCTGATCATTTATTACTTGGCAGATTTGACATGTTACAATTTATATACAAATTACTTTAAATAATGATACTAATTATACATTCAATGCAATTATGGTCTAAAATACATGCAGTAAAAAAAAAAAAAAGTATTACAGGAAGTTATAATGACTGAAGTCGTTCATGAGTGTGTGTATTGGAGGAGTTGTTGAACTGCCACGGCGCTGCTGGGTCTTTCATTTCCAATCTTCTTACATATTCATGTTTAATATTAATCATAAGTAACAGTGGTTGGTTTGTGTGCTTGTGCGAGGTTGTTTGACCCTCACAGAGCTGCAGTCTGTGGCTAAAGAGCAGGATACTGTGAGGAAAATGAAAAGTGGTGAGGCAGTGACAAATTAGCGATGCTGCTGTTTGGAGTATTTCTGAGAAGTCCTTTCATTTTATGTGAGTGCACAAGTGTAAATCACACCGAGCATCTCTGTTACAGTCTGCAGGTGTGGCTGCTCAGGAGTTATAATGCAGCGAGAACGCCTGGATTTGAACTCCAACAGGACTGACTGATCTATTTGTGTGAAGATCTCTCTCTGTTGGTTTCCTTCCGCTCCAAAAGACATTGATCTTATTATGTGCAGTATTTCCGTATCTCAATGCATCCAGATGTTGAGTTCTGAGGAGGTATGACGTTAGCAATTAGCTTTTTAAACCCGATACAAAGATGGTGGCCCAGAGTGGCAGCACATAGCATAACTGCCATGAAAACACAGAGGCACGACCCCCGAACGCATCACTGCTGGTCTCCCAGTTGCTCATAAGTAAAGAAATATTGACATAATTTTAGCTGCAGTGGCAGGCCTGCCCACTCACCCTCATAGTTTTATGCCAGCAAAACTCACAAGTTGGAGTTGAATTTGAAAAATATGTTAAAAAACGTTACAGAGTTGGTGAGAGATTGCTCGCATCTGTGCACCAGAGGTTTGTGCAAACGTTTTCACACATGCATCGGGCAGAAATGTCTGCAGACTCAGCTCAAGATCTTTTGTGGCTTTACTCTTTCATAGTCACCATGCAAGGCAGCTGGATTTGCTCTTGTCATCATATGAAAAATCAGCATCCTCTAAGGAACTAACGGCAGCAGAAGGCATGGTTAAAGCAAAAGTTTTCTTTTTTGGAGAATAAACCAGTTTGAAGTCCCAAAAAATGCAAATTTGAAGTTTTTGTTTTGTGTACTGAGTTAGCCTCGGTGTTCCTTTGTTGTCTCACTGTGCTAATGGATGCAATCAGTGAGTTCAAAGCAGGTGTTTTGCATGCTGTCAGTCAAACTCGGGGGTTTGTCCAGAAGTGCAACCTGCTTAAAAAGATTCAGCCCATATGTTTATTTAATATCCTCCTTATATATTTTTTTTTTCTCCTCGCTTGGTAAGCCTGTTTTCCCACACTGCAGCTCTTTTGACCTGAAGAGGGAGAAACAGACATGTGGGTAACACACAGCACTGTTCTATCTCCATTACACATGTGGCCACATTTGCATATGTGAGAGCGCAAGCCAGATTTGCACTGTGCCTTTCATTAAATTTGCGCTCGCAATCTGCGTGTAATTAGCGCTTGAATTAAAGCAGAAGCTCATCACACATTGAGCACCTGGGACTTCCTGCACACAACACACTGTGAGTGAAAGAGAGCTCAGAAGGTGCAGTACAGTGTTTACATGTTGCTATGCTAACCGGGGCTTATGATTAATCCCTGCTCTGGTGTTCCTTAGTGAGTGTTATCTTCTGTATCTTGAGGGATGTTTTGTGGATAACTCACCAGCTCAGCAGGGTCACCGTCTTTCTTCCTCAGACCCAGCTGATCTTGACCTGATCAGCTCCGTCTGCTTTGCCTGGAGAGCCACATTTGTCTTTTAAGTTGCCAAGTCTGCATTTTGATTGTCATTCAGTTCAAAAAGTTAACTACTTTCAGTTCGTAATAGTTGTGGAAATGAATCTTCAGTCTCTTTTGTCGCAAAGAGTGTCTTTTAGTGAGACGTCTTGCATTTTCTGTCCAACTCAAACCCACAAGTCCATCTTTGTTCCCCTTCCCTCTGCCAGGTGAAGCTTATTGGCTGCTTTAATGAGTTAGAGCCACAACACGACAACGCCTCCGAGCGTAATGACAGTAGGACCCGGTTCTTTAGGTCCTGACACTCACCTACTACAAGCACTCTCGTAAAAAATATATATAAATTACTATCTGCTGCGCTCGTAAACAAGGCAGATTCAGAAACGTGGTGTAAACCTCAACTGACTGTAAAGTCTGGAATGTACTGAGCATCGCAACACTACATTAATTATGTACACCTTGTAAGAGTTGTCAGAGGAGTTATGGGAATATTAAAGACACCAGAGGTAAATATACTGTTGAATTAATTAAGATAATTTATTTTACTTAATTGGCCCTGTAAGTTTAAGTCTCACACAAAGGGTTTACCAGGAAATGGAAATCAGCCAGTGTGCAAAATGAAAAGGGCAAATCCAAAACTGCAACAATAACGCTTCTTTTATTAGCTTTTTCATGTCATTATAACTAATTTTTCCAGCTAAATAAATGTGTTGAATGCAGCGTTTTCACATCAGTGTGATAATGTTAAATTAATTTTGATAGTGTGGTAATTACTGTAAACAATGAGCGAATCACCACGAGAAACAACAGCCGCAAAGGGATGGTCCAATTATTTCTCAGAACAAAGACTTTCACATCCACTGCGTTTCTGAATCACACACATCCTCGCAGACAAAACAACCCTGCAATCAAGTTGGAAAAAAGAAACTTGATGCCAGACACGTCAAACTTCCAAAGACAAGTTCATCCGGGGTTTGAGTCCGTCTTGATTGATTGGATCAGATATCTCGACTGACTTCAAGCGTTTAACTAAATCAAGAGACTCTACATAAATTTAAAACATGAAACTCAGCGCAAACATGAATTTCAAACTTTATTTTAAGTACCTGGTAATATATGTTTTGTAGCCCGCAGGCACCGACTGCTCATCAAAGATACAAGGCCTAAAGCGCAGTTGTTATTGACAGATGACATTTTTGCAAAAAAATACATCAAAGGCGGGTTAGAGAGTGAGGGGTATGAAAAAGATAGCATTGCTGTACTTATGAAAGTTCCTTCCTCACTTTTACTACGTGCCTTCCATCCGAAGTGTGGCAGCTAATCTGAGGCTAAGTCATATAGGAGGGCTGTGAGAGAAAGGAGGAGTTGAATGGGGACAAGCATGGGCTTCACCTGGCCTACAGGTGATTCATAAGGCGATAATATGTCACATTATGTGTTTTTCAGCTTGTTCTGCTGCACATGAGTCACTCAAAAGAGTCATCTGATATTATTTATATATGTTAAGTATCATTTTCTTTGAAAAATAACTAATAACATAGATATTTGATCAATAAAAGCAATGTGTGTGCTTCATCTGTGGGCCAAATCTGACTTTAACCATCAACCTCTGCACACTTCATATTGCTAAGTGCATGTCAGGTGTCCAATATATGAAAGAAAAGGCCTTAAGGAGAAGAAAAGAGCTCCGTGTGTAAAAGCCGTTTTATTGTATTAAGTCCATCACATGTCCGATGTGGACTGAAGGCTGCTTTATTGTTACTCTGAGCTCTCTGTGCTGCATGACATGATGACCTCATAATTTATTACAGAGGCGGCTGAAAATATGAACACAGCGACTGGAAATAGCATTTGTCGAAATGAACATTTTTCATTGCCGCTACATCAGTGGCTTCTTGACTGCACATCGCCCGGACGGCGGCCCCGCGCGTTCACAGGCACTTTGAAGTCATTTCCTTATATATGAGGCGAGTGGACGAGGGGCATTCATAAATATAAATGCTTATTTTATCAAACTAATGCATATCAAACCGGCATTATAGTCTGCTGTGCTCATAACAAAGAGCACTGACTTGTTCATTTCATTTTATGGACACTTAGTTCAACAGCTGAAATTAAAAATGTCTTTGCAGCAGCTATCCTTGTGTCTCTTTGCAAGCCACTCCCAGCAGCAGTAAAAAATCTCTTGAGAAATGCTTCTGTGAAGGTTGGATTTTATGGAGAGCCTCATCATTCAGGATTTCAAGTGATTACATGAGCCTGGCAATGAGGAAAACTACTGAAAATAGTTTTTTTTCCTGTGTTGCCTAAACAGAGAGGGCCAGATGAGTCATTATTACACCATTTAACAAGCAGCCAACAGTGCGCAACCCTGAAGAGCTGAAAAATCAGAGCATTCTCTGTCTGTGTGCAGAAGCATAGCAGTAGGAAGATATTCGAGTCTTGGCCAAGGATGATTTAGCTCTGATCTGCCCACAAGTAAACACACTCTTTAATCCTCTGGGTTCACATGAAGAACGTGGTCAAGTGTGTGAAGGATGATGCTCATGTCACAGCTGCCTGTTTGTGTGTACATACCAGCAAAGCAAATTATTACAAGCTTTAGTCTTTTTTATGTTGTTATCAAGGTGGATTATAATCAGTTTGGACTGGAGGGCAACTGTAAAGCTAATTATTCCTTTCCTATGCAAAAGTTGTTAGCTGTTCTCTGCACAATGCTTATATCTAGCCTCTATAGATAAATACACCTTGTGATTTCTGTGTGGATAAGCAACGACTGGTGAGACAGCTAAAGACATGTTTTGCTCTCAGTCTACAGCGTTAGCCACACAGCACATTGATTTCTCAATGCAGCATTAAAGTCTCTCTTCAGTCTTTTTTAAATTCTCTGTGCCGCATTGTGTTACAGCAGAGAGACGACAGCACATCTCCATTTGCTACTTCAGAGGGAACGACATCAGTCTTCGATTGATGCCTCCGCAAGGATTAGAACTGAGGGAACAATTTCCCCAAAAGGACTCACACTGTTTTCCCACAAGGAAGATAATGGATGCATGCAAAATGTCAGGAATATTTCTTTCCTCCTGCAGACAGCTTCTTCCAAACAGCCATGCAGACACTTAGTGTGCTTGTAGCCTGGGACAGGTGGTGTATTCTTTGGAGTTTGGCTGCCACATCACTGAACCGACGAGCTAAGTGTAACATTTCTTTTTTTTTTTACAGAGAAGGGCAGAATTTTCTGTCATTCTTTTCCGACTTCAGCCTCCCAGAGGGAATTATCTCACATACACTAGAAGAGAAGCAGGACTCAGGTGTTTCCAATTTTAGAAAGGAAGGAAAACTTTCATGTTATTCTTATTGATCATTGAAAGGCTGCTTTTGATATGTGAACAATGCTTTTGTTCAATATTAACATTAGCTCTTCAAAACATTCAGATTGACTCGGTGCAAAGACGGGGAAGATAAATATTGGAAAAAGTAAAAATAAATTCATTCGTACCATTTAAATCCAAAGGAAATATTTGCACAGTTTGCTGAGGAAGCAAGCTGAGGATTCAGGAGCTCGTGTTTACGCTGCATACCTTCCACTGTAAAACTACAATGTCTAAACTTTCATTTCAGTAAATGATCATCTCATTAATTTTATAACCCGACCAATTATCATAAACACAAGAGATTGTTGTCTAATCATCAGTGGCACACCGCATCAAGCTGTGCAACACATATTTTCTCAGCCATTAACTCCGGTTATATAAAAGTCTGTGCAGCATTCAAGCTTAAAACTCTGCACACGCAGAGGCAGAAACATGTGCACACACTCTCTGCATCAATTTTTTTTAAGCTGCACATGTCTCAGCAGTTTTAAAAATTTGTGAATGAGTCTGACTTCCAGTCTCACAGCGAGTCATAAATGCACATTGACATATTCTGATTCAGGTGTTTGCAGTTCAGCTGTGTTCCATCGGTCTTTGAACCTGTCGATACGAACATATGTGAAGATGAGAAATTGAGCAACTAAAACTCAGAATATCTGCATCCAGCAAGATGCTAATGAGACAGTTTTTCAGTTCATCCATCATGCATGCACAGTAGCTATCACCTACCAATAATGATTTAGTCCACAGCATTCATGTCAAGATTCATCAATGAAAGCATTGAAGGTCCAGTGCGAAGAATTTAGGAAAAATCCAGCATCTTGAAAATTGCAACCAACCAACTGATTTTTCTTTCACTCCTCCTTCCTGAGTGTGCCTTGTTCAAAAAACTCATGAAAACAGAAAAGGCTCTATCGGGAGTCGTGGTTGATGCCATGAAGGAGGACAAAACCCTTCTGTAGATATAAAAGGCTCATTTTGAGCCTCATTTTCAGGTAATTATAAAGTCATGAAAACAGCTTACAAAATGTTAGATTCCATCTCTGCCATCTAATGTCTATGGATGTAAACATGGGTAAACAGCATATAGAATGGATAACATTATAAACAAAATACATAATGTACTTTAGCACAAAAGGTATTTCAAAATAAAGTTTCTTGATATGAACATTTGTACGCTAAAGATACATATACTGCAAACTCCAATGCGCACACAGTAAAACCAGCTAAATTAAAGAAAGAATAATGTTGCCTGTTGAATTTTCTCTCATTTTGTTATATTTTTCCACTCTGTTTTCAATGACTCTTTATTATAAAACTGTATGCAAGCTGAAGGTTAGAATGATGCATGCACATTCTCACTGAATGTACATTTGTGTATGTTTCTATGTTGAATCCCTGCACTGTTCTCTGAATAATGCTGCAGGAAGAAACTGATGTCCTTGTGCACCAAATAGCCAAGAGCAAATCTATGGCTCTGCAAATGAGCCGCTGAGGACGGATGATAGTAAATTAGCTGGGGAGGAGATAGCAAATTTGGTTGATTGTTGCTCTGGCCCTCCTCAAACAGCAGTCTAATGTAGGAAAAGATTTAATGGCATGAGAAGGGGAGCCAGAAATAAGCCGGAGAAATAAACTGGCAGTAAATCCTGGGAGCAGTTTGGTGGTGGTGGGGCTCCTCACTGAAGCATCTGCACCAACTCGCCCAGGCAGAGGGCGGAGGGAGTTCGAGGACAGAGGTTGTGGTTTCTTGTATGAAATCACGTATTTCTAAACAAATTGAAGAGAAACTGCCAAAAAAATGAACAAAAGAGAGAATTTATTACTCAAATTTTACAGTCCAATACAGGTCAAATATGAGCTTTTTACTGCAATATTTAATAGAGATAAAGCACTGGCAACATTTTATTAGTATTTAGAAAACTAGGGAAATAAGTTTTACAAAAATCAAAAATCATTATCTAATCCTTTTGTTTCATCTGAGGTGCCAGCAGGGCAATAAACGCCTGAAGAAGAGAGGAAGTTGGAGGGAGCAGAGGAATATTGCATGGCCATCCTCTGACCTCAAAAAAACGTGTGGAGGTACTGAAGATGTGCAAAGTTAAATTATGCTAATCAGGTGACATTTAGAGTTGTAAGTTGTGAAGAGAGTTAAAAATATGTACGAGTACAAAAAGTACATTTGTGTAATTACAGTTTAAAAAGAAACCTCAAATGTTAATGTCAATCTCTGGGGTTTCTGTGGCAAACCTTTTGAAATCAATCATAATATATAATAATATATATTAATGTTTGTAAATATATAAGTATGCTAATATCCTTTAGCTTATTAATGGCAATTCAAATGAGGTGTTAGCATTGAGCTCATAGACCAAATGCTAGTTATTTATGAATACAAAATCGATCCTGGAATTGAAGGATTAGTTGATGAAGCAGTCAGTCAGCATTCAGTATTTGCATTCCAGCTCTCTGATGTTTGTTGTCGGAAAAAGTGAATGACACATCAGAAAAGGTCTATTTAAGACAAATGAAATCAAGTCAAAGTCAGTGTGGTTTTAAATCACAGCAAGGTGCTGCAACACACTTTACACTGAGGAAGGAGGGCGGATTTATTCACCAGTAAATTCAACAATAGAAGAACACAGAGATAAGGCAAGGAGGGTTTATTTATAGACCACATTTTATACCCAAAGGCAACCTAAAGTGCTTCACAGATTACACAGTCATAGACGCATGAAAGAAATGATCAAAACAATAAAAACAAAGAATATAGGTTAAAAAAAAGACTAAAAGAAGACAGGCAAAGGCACACATTATAAAAACAATAGGAAAAAATCAAAAGCACAGAGAATAAAAGCACTAAAACTGACAACAAATTTGATTTGAGAGAAAATTAATTGAAAGAAATGGTAAACAAGTAGGTCTTACTTTGGATTTGAAAGTAGTCAGCATTTTTAAGTCTCAGCTCTTCTTGCAAAGTTCCACATTTCATGAGCTTTATCATGTTGACTTAGATAAATGCAGAAATTACAAACCAAAGTGTTCATTAATAGAAATCAAACAATATTAAATCTCAAAAGTTGCAAAACAAAGCTGTAACTTAAAACATATAACTTTAGTGGTAAAAAAAAACGTTGCAAAACAACTGCTTAAAAAAATAAAATCTTTTAATTAATATATAAAAAAATGCAAAACTATATTGAGTGAAGCATAAATTTGTCTCACCTATTCGCTACATCCAGGAATGAAGCTACCAAGCTCCAAACCCTGTGGTCTAAAAAGTCTTGTGTGCACTGGCCTGACTGTAAATGAGCGTGACAGCAGGTCAATGACTTTAGGATGGTGCAGGTAATTGCATGTTCAATTTTTACATAATTTATGCTTTTTGCTGCCACTAAGCAAGAGATGGAGGAGTGTGGTATTATTAATGAGCTGTGCCCAGCAGGCAGCACCCTCGTGGTACCTCCAGGGTCTCAGGATGGGGTGCTTGTTACTTTTTGTAAGAAGATGTTAAGAAGATGTTGATAATGTTTTCCTTTTCAGGTACATCTTTTTAATCTTCCTTCTAATACAGACAATGAACTACAATTTTGTAACCTCTCAAAACTGCACAATCTGTAATCAATTAGTTTTTCTATGCACACTGCTTTATTTTAATCTGTCTAGACAACTCTGTCCGATTCTTCTTGGTGCATAGCAGAATGGTCTGAATATTCTTAGCATCTCATATATTTTTCAAAATGTAGTCTAGATTTTGTCAGGCACTCATGGTTGATTATATACCTTATCTAAATCTATGTATACCTATATCTTTTTCTTTTTTACCTTATGGTGTCCCACAAGGTTTACTTCTTGGTCCTATCTTAATTATTATTTTCATCGACCATTTCTCCACATTTTAAAGATGTGCTCACTAACTGAAGACATTAAGTTTCCTGACCAGTGTTCGTAAATGTTTATGTCTTCATCTGTTGTAGTTGGAACCATAGCTAGCAACTTTGATATGCAACTAGCTTGCTAGTTTTTTGCTAATTGCATGCTGGGATTAGCAGCAGGCCCCTAACAACTTCGATACAAATATGTGAGGTTGTTCCCAGCTGGTAAGATTATTAGTCATTTCAGTTGACTTTACCAATTAGCTGCTTTTATGGATTGGATGAAAACATTGTTGCCCAAATATTAAAGGTATGGTTGAACTATGGCCTCTCATCCATTTATGTACAGTCATGTATGAGAGAGTTCAAAGTGACACGGACTAACATGAACCATGTCGGTGTCACATAACCACTGCAGAGTCGAGGTGCCACATAAAAATGAATTTAGCAGCAAATAATGAGCTGAATTCAAGTATGCTGACTAGGCAGCATTTAAGACTAAGTGGGAGCTGATAAGATGTAGACGTAAAACTTGTGAAGCTGTGGTTTTTTGACAGGAAACACGGTTGTTAGTCGTGTATGCACGGTATTACAAATCTGAGACTAAATGAGCAGGCGTGCAACAGGGGACATTCCCGCCATTATTCTATGTGATTTCTGTCAAGCCACTTTTTAAACACTACAATTAATTTGATTTATTCGGGCTGACACTGGGAGCAGCTAAAATACGTGTAGTGTTTAAAGTCCCATAACAAAACTAGCGAAGCAATTTGTTCAATACATAAGCCCACTTTTAATTCAGTCCAAAGCTAATCAGACTTAGATTAATGCTTCAGAATGACATATAGAAAATAAAACAGTAGTGACAAATACAGTATCTTGCATTATGAGGCTGTGCTCACACCAACAGAAACCCTTCAGCAAATCACAGGAAGTGACTGTACTGGTGTGGGTGAAATACCAGAGCACTGGTGTGAAGAGAAAGCATGAACCAGTCCAGTTTGAAGGCTTATCAGGTGCCAAGACAGTGCACAGTGGTTCATTGCCCGCTCACTTCAGGTAAGATTGTACAACTCTGGAAAATTATCAAAGCAGCAACTATTTTTTCTTCCATCTTGATGCCTGTGAGCGTTAGTCCAGTGCTACGCAGTCAAAGTTGTACAGCCTGATATGTGCCCTCGCTCATATTTCAGTGGCCAACAAAGGCCATGGTGGGATGAAAGATGAGTGGCTCATCAGCCCGGCAGAACAGCAAGAGCAAGTCCGTTAGTTTCAACCTAAAATCTATTTGACATTTATGAGTCTCGCCACCTTATTGGTTAAAGTTCTTAGATTACACTCTGAATTGATGATGAGCTAAATTTGGTGTCACTGCATTGTTAATTACTTTGATTCAAATTTTTGAACCGACACCAAAAATCAAAGGAAAATCAACTGTTTACATCCATGATTTCTTAGAAGAAACAATAATTAATCAGACTTTTTTTTGTTTAAAATGTAATGGCATTTAATGTCATAATGCATTTTTTTAGTGGAAAAGTTAGCTATTTTTAATTTATCTTTCACAGTGGGACATTACGTTAATTAAAGGGAAAGGAAGGGTCTGTTGCAATGCTGTCAACAAGGTTTCACACACTACAAAGGTGAGCTGATGCTATGAAAGTAGAATAAATGAGGCAGAGCCATTAGTGAAGGACTGTGTGATGAAGGCACAATGGCAGCGTCCTGCAGGTCACAGGAACTGAGAGCAGAGCAGGATGGCGATATCTCAGAAGCCTCAGAGGAAACAGAAAAAGACTGTCGCTGCGGACAAAAGAATTCTGCTGCAACCAGGAAATGGAAAAGTGCACAAATGGGATTTGAAAATGGTGAACATGCAAAAAGCCTCTGAACAGCAGTGAAGACCATGAAATGTTCTAAGAATCTAATGTTCTCAGGCTGAGAAAACCAAGTTTTTTTTTAACCTTTGCATTGTTTTTTCTCTGCTCAATATTCATGCATCATTGAGTGAAATAAATGTTTTAGATTTTAAGAGAAAGATTTCGGACTTTTTCACATTATAATCTTGTAGATTTTCACATTATCAAAAACTACTTTCAGTACTATTTATCTCTTAAGTGATTATTATCACAGCTACCTTTGTAGCTCTCAGTTCTATCAGTTATGACATTATTGCACTAAGCAAAGTTATTACTGAGATTTAAGTGGCGACATGGCCGAGGTCAAACAAGGGAAGAAATACAATTAGGTGGCAAACAAGCTGACATTTAACCAGATTAGCTACTGCATTATATATAGCAAGTTAGGGCAAAATTGAACTAGGAAGGTGGTTTTATGATGATGGTGATGATAATGATGATGATGAGGAGGAGGAGGAGGAGGAGAAGCAGCACTTTGTGTCACCTGTTGCATGCTGGGTCATTTTATTTACACATATGATGGTAATAGTTCCACTCTTGCGATGTGACAAAAGCATTTTTTTTGTGTAACTCAGATTTCTGGGATGTTCAGAGGAGCTGTCAAGGAAACCGGTTATGTAACTGAAACTCTGAACAGCACTCTGTTATGTGCAGAGCTTTAACTGTACCAGGTTCTTCACCAAACGGAGCTGACCGCAGAGAAAAAAAGAAAATTAAAGTGAGGAGGCTGTTTAAAGGATTCTAATAAATACCAGATTTGGTTCACTTATAAGCAGCTATTTGCTGACAGAAATGACCTCGAGTGCAAGTACAATTACAACTGTAGTGCAGAATAATTCTTAAGCAAATGATTCAATATTTTCTCTGGCTTTTGCAAAAGAGGCAGACAAATAATACTGATTGAAAAAGAAAAATGTACTTATGCTGTTAGAACCAGCAACAGCAATGAGTGTCTCACATGACAGAAAAGGATTTACCATCTTATTAAACATGGTACCTAAACTGTCCTCACACAAGCTAATTATATACGTAATTTGTAATAATTTGGGGCCAAAGAGAAGCTTTTTAACCACAAAATATGTAAAAATTTACATAAAAAGGACACAATTGTGATAAAAATATTAAAACAAGTAAGTCTTCTAATTGCCTACAGTTCAAAAGAAGATTGCGTGGGCCAGAAATTCAATTGCATGAAGGAGAAAATCAAATTATGAGACCTGATGTCCACCAGGTAGAAGCTAAATGAAATCGTCCAAATTGACAGACTGTCTTCGGAGGGTTTGCAGACAGTACGTCGATAAGGAATGTTTTCACTGGGATGTAAATGGATGCATTTAGCTGTTTTACACCTAATTTGGTTGAAAAGGCTTAAACAGATTTGTCAGCTGATGTCAGGCGAGTTTGCACGTCTTGATTTTATTAGCGATTGTTTTGATTTTCATCTCGGCCCCTGGCTGCTTTGAGAGATCCGTTGACTCTCACGAATTTTGATTGAACAGTCCAACATCACAGCAGCCATGAGGGAACTTTTGCTTTGAGATGGGAACACTGTGAAAGCACTGCAGGGCGGGAGTCAATAAGCCTGCGAGGGTATGCCTTCGATTTGATCTCGCACCGCAGGGAGGGAGTGATGATATGTCAACTTTATAATGTCAGGACAGTGTTTCTTTGGTCAGATTGATTTTCTTTCTACTTATTAGTAGCAAAAATTTAATCCGTCTTGGAAAAGTAGGCAGCAGATCCGGTGATGTTGATTCCAGGCACGGTTCCTCTTGCAGAGAAAACAAAGACATGCTCCTCTTTTTTTTTTAAATAAATACACACCGTTATCATACAGACTAGAATAAATCTGTCAACTGCCAATTAAGTCTGCACTTGAACAATGGCGTGCCCTAACATGCGGTGATACCCTCAATGTAGAGAAACAAGGCCGCGTGCCACCATTACTTCCTCATTATGAGCCCGCAGGGAGGCTACGTCGTCGCTGAGAGAGATAATGTGACAGCCCAGAACAAAGGAGCAGGTAAACAAAGGCAAAGCTTGAAAAAACACCCGGGCTTTCTCCTGAGGGAGAGCTGGCTGGGGAGGGCGAGGGAAGCAATGCAGAAACAAGAGAGAGAGAGAGAGTGTATGTGTGTGTTCAGATATTTTAAAGCCACACTGAACGGTTTACATAGACAATCAGGTCTGACCATCAGCAATCCATCTTGCAGATTTCGCCTACAGTGGCAAGGCTGCTGTAAATCATCATGAGTAAAGACGCCGTCCATTGTTTATATTTATCACTCATAATGGATGCTCATGTTTGTGAGCACATGATATATATTCATATATGAAGGTGGCTTACATCTTTCATATGGACACAGTGTTCTTAAAGGTTTAATTGCTCAGAGATACAGAGTGCTTTGCAGTCCAGGATCGTAGGTGTTACGTTTATGTTGGATAATTCTGCAGATAATGATTTATATCCAGTGCTGGTGTTCGGTGCCAATGCTTAAAAAAAAGGTTTGTCCTTTATGGAGAAAGGGAGAAAGTGAAGGACAGGATGGTGTTCGGGTGTGAAGCTCGTCCAACTTTCTTGTGTCCCATCTCAGACCCGAATGAATTTTCACATTAAAAGCATTTTAAAAACAATTGCATGAAACCTAATCAGAGGTTTTGCAAAGTATCAATCATCAAAAGTGAAGGTTATAAGCACTTCACAATATATGAATATAGTCAGAATGTTTACAATATTAATGGGGATGTAGGCTTTAGTGCATATTGCTGATAGAGCCGATGTTATATTTGTTTTGCATATGTAGCTGGAGCAATATTATTTGGATGCTTTTGACATGTATTACAAGTTTTTGTCTTAAGATTACAATGTCAGTGTTACAATTTACAATACATATTTCAAATGTGTTTCTTTGGTTATTTAATTGGAGTTTATTTTGAAAAGTTTTTTGAATGCAGGTTTGGATTTTTTTTAAAAAAGTGGATTGTGCTTGTTGTTATTGCACTTAGATGTTTGACCTTCATTTTGCAGAATGTTGTACAGAAGTTAACACATTTATCTGTTGGAGGTGGAAAGTTTCTCTGTTTTGAGTTTGACCTTAAAAACATCTTTGTGTGAGCTAATTTTATAACAACACAGAAAAATTCAGAATTGGATTCAATATGCAACTTACACAAGTGTGATGTTTGGACTTAAAACCTCCAGTGCTTTCAGTGAGGTGAGGGACTTTTGGTTTTTGGTAGTAAAATTTAAAATGGGGAAAATATTTGAACGATCACAGATTCTGGATGAGGAACAAAAGTGATGAATTGGCAATAAAGACGCAATTTAAGAATTCTTAACATTTAGCATGTTAAAAGTGTCCCTCGTCTCCGCACAAATCTTTTGTACTCCTCATAGTTGCTGATTTAAATGGTTTTAAATGGGAGAAAATAGTTGAAATATTAACTCTGATATGTTGCAGGTGAGCAATTTAATCCAACAATTAATTGGAGCCTCCACTTGCCATCACTTTATCTGTGTTAGCAACATCAGTGGTAGGAAGAAATTGCTTTGACTTGCTAATTATGAACAAGGCTTTACTAACTAAGTAAATAAAGGAATGGAAACACTTAACAGAAGATAATTCAGAGTCCTGCGCCTCTGCTGAAACACCCATCATTACATTAACCGAAGTGTTCATGAGGTGATGATAATCAATTGACCAATTAAGCTAATTAGGAGAATAGTTGCAGTGGCAGCCGGAGTGTCAGTGCAGTTATCTGTGGCACTGCGATGGCAGCTGGTGATTGGCTCTGCACCACCAGGACATTCTTCCTCTAGTTCTTCTTCTTCTTCTTCTTCTTCTTTTTAAAGTCAAGACTTTAATGTTTAATTAATGCCTTTTGCCACCACTGAAGTGGCAAATGCTAATTCATGAAAATATGAGCCTAAGGCACAAATATGGAGAAACATGTGGAGGGAAACAGAGCTACAGAGGAAAAAAGTGGAATCATCCCAGTTTAATTTAACTTTCTTTTCTTTCTTAAACTTGCTTTGATTGTGAAAGCACCATCACTCTCCGTGGAGGTTTCTTATGTCCACTCATATAAACTGCTGTTTGAGTTATGACCCTCAGTTTATCTGCTGCCTGTAAAAAGCATAGCCTTTTGCTCAGAGTTGCATGTTGTCACTCAACAGCAACGGAAAGTGAAATAATAAGTTACAGTGGTTTGTTTTTTGTTTCGACAAGTTTTTCCAACAGCTTGCAGTACTTATAAAGACACGAGACTACAGCTGATTATTATGTTTTTTGAGAATTTCACTCTGTGCATCTGCTTTTTCACATTTATTGCTTCTTCCTGATCCTTAATTTCATGGGATTATATGAAAAACTAAACAGCACGTGCTGCCGCTTAAGAATAAGAAGGTATGCTACATTTTAAAATTCTCTTCGTGGTATTTTGCTTTATTACTTCAAGGGAGCGTCTGCTGAGAGTTGAGGTTAAAACAAGTAATGTAATGAAATCTAATCTTTTATTACAACAGGGAGCGGATCGGCCTCGCAATGTGTTGATGTATATTTTTCTTTTAATTTATTTAGTTCAAAAACCCTGCAGAGACCCAGTGTCTTACAACCGGAGGCAAACGCATTGCCACAGATGTGTCAAACAAAGAGACAAACGGAGGAACATGATCTGAACTTAAAGGGGCAGATCAGGGGAAAAAAAGCAGAAAAAAGGCATAAAAAAAAGACTTTTTCTCAATGGATGGTGGTTTCTCAGCGTGCAGATGGAGGTTGCAGGTAATCCAAAACACCTGGTTGTCACTCAGCAGTCAACCGCTGTTTATGATGACATGATTGTTCCATTAACTTTAACCACATTTTATTATTGAAGCAATGACAGCGAATCTCCTCAAACCTCAGCGACGTTTTGATATGAACACACAGGATGCTCTTTCTCTCAGCCTTATCAACCATCTTTGTGTCTAAAAAAAACTTAACCACAGTGTTGTCACATCACAAAACTGTAATTTGTTTCGGTTTTTAACGGCACAGGAGCATGATGTCATCCTGCCAAAATGGCTGTCAGATGAGGAAACGCTGTCTGTCTATAGGGGAAGAGGACAAATGATATATTGCGTTGCGTAATTTGGTGTTTTCAGCTGTGTTTGTGACACTGCTGTTGGTGTGAAAAGCATCAGCATCAGCCAGCTGCACGAACGCTTAACACAAGCGTTATCACCTGAGTCAGCTCCGAACACTGAGTGAGATGCAGCTGAAATCTCAAAAAAAACAAGTAAGCTGACATTTCTAAAACTTATTTTAGGCTGCTGCTGCTGCTATCCAGTTTTTCTAATTCCTTCATAATCCCATGCAATTCCAGTCTATTTTGTTCATTTCATTCGCCATCATCCACTCGTGACTTCTGTCTGAATTCAGGCCACTTCATCCAGACTCAGCTTCCATTGTATTCATTATATTCTGTGAATTTTTCTGCATCTAATGTTATTTTTAAGCTGTAAAAATGTGCAAAGACTCTGCAGCTGGTGTGTAAAATAAACACTCTGCAGATGGAGTTATTTCGTATATGTATGTGCTTATTTATTAAATAATTTATGGTGTTTTTTTTGTGCACATTAAAGGATTAAATATCTCTATTTTCCAGGAACTCATCATAGATTAAAGTATATGTAGCTGCAGTTATGAGCATGATGACTGTTTCTATACTTGGAAAAAGAGTGAACACTGTCTGATTCAACATTCAGTCAAAAAAAAAAAAAAAAAAACAGAGCAGGGATGAGGACGAGATAGAGACTTCGAAAAAATCAATTGCACTGTGGAAAAGAAAGCAGTCTGTCTGACCACATAACCGCAGCGCAGTGATTTTAACACATCCAGTGAGGCAGAGCATGTTTGAAGAGTGGCTTCGCTTGCTTTGCTATTGAACTGCACTGGCCTATCAGGGAATCTCTCCATCACTGAGGTTCTACAAACAAGGGTTCTACAAACTGACCCTCTCGCCCGAAATATGTATCTGCAGCGTTTTTTCTTTCAAATCCAGATGCTGCGGAATCAATGCA
Organism: Ctenochaetus hawaiiensis; assembly: GCA_029783645.1. Classification (NCBI taxonomy): domain Eukaryota; kingdom Metazoa; phylum Chordata; class Actinopteri; order Acanthuriformes; family Acanthuridae; genus Ctenochaetus; species Ctenochaetus hawaiiensis. The sequence goes on along the minus strand of JAPZDY010000006.1, from coordinate 22,935,211 downwards.
ACATCTCGGTCTGAAGGGTAAAACTCCACATCGAAAGTCATTTTTAATCAAAACAAATGGGATTTTCTAAGCGTGAGAGTAACTGTGCGAAGGACGGGGTATCGTAATTATTACTTCTTCAAGCTCAGGCTTTTTTCTCATTGATGTGGGGATGCAAAAGAAAGAGAGGAAGTGCATTTGAAACTGGTCTCAAAAAGTTGTTTTTGAAATGAGAATTATATCTTAAAAATGCAAATAAGGGCTCGCTGCACAAAAGAGTGAACAGGTTGTCTCTTTCGTGAAGGAGATATTTGTTCAGTTCAGGGTTGGAAATTTTGTTTAAGCCACCAAACATGTTGGGGAGCGAATGAATATAAGATAAATAGAAAAGCATTATAGAGGGATTTATGACTTTCTATAACACAGACTGAATTTCAAGTCTGCTTGTTTTGATCTGAGAAGCAGCTGCAGAAAACGGTGTTTTCAGGAAGAAAGGTCTGCAGAAAAACCTCCCCGGAGGAGACATGGACCAACAAAAAAAAAACTACCGTAATTTCCGAACTATAAGCCGCTACTTTTTTTACACGCTAAGAACCCTGTGGCTTAAACTATGATGATTTAATTTATTGACGACAATAAACAACAAAGCGTGTGACGAAGTAATTCTGAGGCTGTGAAATTCCGACACTGAAGAAGACAACTTTAATGGTTTTAGTTGTTAAATTTAGTGGGTGCGGCTTATATACAGGTGTGGCTTATAGTCCGAAAAGTACGGTAAATTATTAGTATTGGGACAAAAAAATTTAAAAATGGGGAGAAAGACAATGAATCATCCAAATGACACATCCAGGTTAGAAATGATAATTCTGAGAAATCAGCTGCCATGAAAGTGTTAATCAACCCGGAGATGGGCACACAATCACTTTATCATTTCACAGTTTGAGTGTGTGTGTGTGTGTGTATACTACATGTGTGTATGAAAAAGTTTCAGTGTTTACCTTTTGAGGTAAATTCAATCAATCATGCTTGAATATCATGCTTGTCGAGCTGCTTGTTAGGAACTCGTTCACACACAGAACAGCCGCCGGGGAGCAAATCAGGGTTCAGCGTCCTGCACGAGGACACTTCCACGTGCAGACCGGAGGTTCAAACCACCAGACTCTGACTGTGTGACTGAGGGTGGCGAGTGATTTTCACATGCAATGATTCTGAGTGGCTGGCAGATTTTCAGACAGGATGAGTTAACTTCCTGCTTTGGTTTAGTCCGCTGATTCTTCTTAATGAAGTAAAACATCAGGAGAGATTTGTCCAAAAGCTCTTGATAAACTAATTAGACCTTCCGAGGTCAACAATGAACCTTTGAGTTCAATTAAAAAAGGCTCTCAAATGTTTTTTTTAAAGAGGAGAAACTTAATCTGCAACAATTACGGAGAGTGAGTGACAGGAGACACATTGACGTATCGTCCATAAACCGTCTGGCCCGTCTGGCCTCTAAACGGCGACTGCTCGCTTGGCATGAGACAGATTTCTTTAAAATGCCCGACCGATTGGTGAGCGAGCGTCCTCTCTTTTTTACAAGACTGTGTTCATTTATCCGTATCTGGAGCAGCCTGTTGCTCCGGCTGACATATTGGAGACCGTGGGGACGGGTTTACAAGGCAGACCACATGGTTATATGAGCATGTAATGGCTGTTTTTATTTTGTCGTTTCTTTAAGTTAGTGTGCAGTGAAACAGGTCCGTTTCGATTGCATTTTTTTTTTTTATACCCAGAGCGAACTTTACGGCCATGTTTGAGGTGACAGGCTCCTTGTAGAAAAGACCACGTTTTTTTCTGAAGAAAGACCAAGAAAGAAGGAGCACAAGGCAGTATATTGGGAAAAATAAAAAAAGAGGTTGATTGTCCATAATGTGAGCTTAAATAAAGAGCTGTCAGTCTGTGTGCAATACACAGACATTGAGCAATCATTTGGCAACCTGCAGGGTCTTTCCAGGAATTCAGTGCTCAGACAACAGAGAGCCGCCAGATTAAAGAGTAAAGTTTCCACTGGGGTTTTTAAGGCCTATTTTTTATCCACCACTTAAGGTCTTTATCAAATAACCTGAATGTGATTTAAGTTGGATCGGTGCATTAATGATGAGCAATTTACGTAACATTCGTGAATGGTAGAATATCACTTTATCACACATACTTTTAAAACTGAAAAAACTTTGCCCTCAAGTAGAATAGTTTTATGCATCACATCAAGACTGAACCACCTTTTTTACTTATAATTCTAACCAATGCAAATATAAACTAAAACCTCATCATCATAACTCAGAAGTTTGACAACAGTAAATAAACAAGTAATGTAACTGACGATGCAGTCAGACTTCGCGAAGGAAAACCATGAGATGTGGATGAAAATTCAGGAAAAAGGTGGTAAGACTTAAAGGTTTCGCAGCTTCGACAATCCAGACAGATGTTTGAAATGAACGAAATTGCAGCCTGAAAGAGCTGTTGTCCCACTTTTTCTCTTTGTCACAACATTCAATGTGTCTGACTTATCACTCAATTACATGAAAAAATTACAGTCTAGGGAGCGAACAGATCTGTGCGTCTCTCTCGCTCTTTTATTCTACTGCAGCGATTCGAGTCGGAGCGCAGGCAGAGTGAGTTAACTAGCATCAAAACCTAGGAAAATAACATATAAACACGGCCTTGTGAGCGAGGCCGGATAATCACGCTCACAAAGGCGGCGATTGCCTCTGAGCCACCAGACCACCTGGGTCACGAAGACTCGAGCTTCTCTTGTGTTGCAGTCATGATGCTGTTTGTTAACTTTGGAGAAATAAAAAAAGATATGCCGACCTACATGCAGCACCTTGATGTCAGTTGTTAGCATCTGTTAGCATCTGTGCTGGGCTTTCCAGTGACTACAATGGAAAAACATTGGCTGAAAAATTAGAAGCTCGTATCAACAGCTCCACCCGACAAAATATGAAGGGTAAAAGGTAGAAAGAGTAGAGAGGTGGGTCTGACGTAGGATTTTCAGCCAGGAGATCAGAGTCACAGTCCTCTTAAAAGCATCAGTACATGATCTTGTCTAAATCTGATTGAGTTTTATCGTTTGCTAAAGCTAACTGATAAATTTTGATGCCTAAACCTAAAAAAACTGCCACTATTTTGCAATGTCATACATGTATCATGAAGGTTTGGTTACATGAAGGCATTTAGCTTTGCAAACAGATGCTAAAGGGGCACAAAATGCACAAAAAAATTGATGCCAAAGGGTCCAAACTACGTGTCAGTATGTGACGAGTTGAGAGCATGAATGTGTTAAATATGCAGCACTAAAGCGCAGCGTCACATGACACCATGAGGCCCATCGGGTTGGTCTTTTATCATCAGTTTGCCAGGTTTTGTAGAGATTCTGCCTTCATCCAGCTAAAAAATGGCACTTCACCAGCCGTGTGGATTCATTGTGTATATGAATAATGTTGTGATGTCACTTACTGTACCCACTATAAACATTTAATGTACAGATGTTGCCAGAGCATCACAACAGCTGTGACACAGCAAATAGTACAGGCTCACTGTTTGGCTGCAGTTAAATCGCTCTTTGAATGTTACATTACTGCCACCATTTGGACGCTGTGTAAAATGTCCAGTGGGTCTGTGAATGTAGCTCAGTTCAAAGCCACCTGAGCATCTAAATCTCAACCAAACAGCCTAATTTACCTTCACACACTCTGCTTCAATGCAGTTTATTATCTCATATTACAGGAAGGTGCAGGGCCTCAGTATTCTTTGGCTGGACACTCCTTCTGATCCTGAACCACCGCCACAATTTCCTACCTTGTTATCCCATAAAATTAAAATCCAAAGTGACATGAGGCTCAGTATTAAAGCTCATGGGTCTACCTTTATCCGCTTTCCTGATCTCCGTGCCGCCTTTATTTCATATCCAGCATTAGCGGTCGGCTCTTTTAACAGCCTTTGCATGACTAACTCCCCTAATTACTGCCACTGTCACTTGTCCCAGTTCATTCCAGCTTCTCAGCACAGTAAGAAGCCAGCTTACTGCTACCATGTTATCATTTTTTCCTCCACCTCCAGGCCTGGATACTGCGTCTTTTTTTACACACTACCGTAGCATTCATATGCAAACAACAGTGACATTTCTTCTGACATGTGTAATGAATTTCAATGTTCAGAGAGCTCTGCCCTGCTCTCTGGTCTCGCAGGTTAAGTGCAAAAAAAAAAACAGAGTGTTTCCTGTTTCCAGCTTCTCTTTTTCCATCTTAAATGTGTTATTTTTGAACTGCAGACTCCAGAAATCTCTTCGATCTTGAGTGGCAGTCCGGTGTTTGACTCCTTCCTGTTTTTTTGCACTTCTGCTACCATATTCCCGATCAAACCTGATATCAGGGAGAGATTGGAAAAGAAGGGAGTCTTTACCTCTGCTATCTGTCAGCTTAATCCCCATGGAACATACCTTCATTTTCTCTCAACACTGTTTTGTTCGCCACCCTTGACTCCTTCTCCCCAAAAAATGCTCCCGGTGTATCATCACTTCTAATCATTAAAAGTTTCTCAAATCCTTTTTTTCCCCCTCTTTTTCAAATCCTCTAAACCTTGATGGTGGATTCAGTAGTTTTTCAGCTTTCTCATCCAACAATAAGATTATTATTCTTATACTTTCTTCTCAAACAAAGAAACATCTCAGTTCCAGATGCTGTGGCTGGCACCTGCAGAGCTTGAAGGAGGATCACGCTCAGATTTCACTGTTTTTATTTCCTCGTCTTTATGCAAAGTGCACGTTGCTAAAATGTCAGCAGTAGCAAAACAAATCTTCACAAAGCTCCGGGGGCATAGAGGAGAGAATATTAATGAAAAGGGAATTTAAAAAAAAAAAAACATCCTACACACTGTCAGATATCAATAAAACTCCCCAAAAAAATAAAATAAAAAGACTTGCTGTTTACTTTCAACATGTTTTTATGCGTGTAATATAAAATCAAGGAGAAATTGAATTTGAATGTGTTGCTTTGATGAATGAAAACATAGAAATGACACTTTAAAATGCTTAAATCTAAAGAATGGATTCAGTCTACGTGGTCCAAATTTATAGAGAGTACAAGTCTATTAAAACCACTGATTAAATTACCACCTTAACAGCCCTGAACAAGCTTCAGTCTCTAAACACAAATAAAACTGTCTCTTGTTTATCTGAAATTAGCCTCTCCATAATGTTGGGATGCATTCAGATAAATGCTATTTGTTGTGTGCATGACCGGCGGCGGGCCTGCTATGGGACCGGCCCTGCGGACTGTCAATTAAGCTAACTAAGTTGGATAAAGCGTTTGTGACTTTAAATTAGCCTTAAAGTCATTCTGTGGCTTGTGTTCCTCATGCCACACACACACACACAGTGATTTCTCTTTTACGTGGTGCAATTCACAAACAGGCAACACTCAAATGGGTTTAGATTAGACTCGAGGTCCCCAAAGCCTTCAATGTAAAAATGTAATACCCTGTCATATGCTCATAGAGTCTCTGATGCTTTACTCAATTTAACTTGGAGGCTTTTTTCTTCTCAGTCGTTGCAATCAAAGAAGGAAAAGCAGAAGTAGCTTTTATGAACAGTTTTCTTTCCCAGAATGTTAAAACTCCTTGATATTTTGTGAAATGGACTCTTTGTGACGAGCCGACATCTTCTGAAAAGTATATCTGCACATTGAAGTTGTTTTGCTGGTGTGTAAACTTGTAGAACAGCCAGCTGTGGCTCTTCAGTGATCAACAGGAAATACTTCTACCTGCAAACTTGGTTTTAGAATAATGAAGGTGAGTCTCAGACGACATCATACAACCGTTTTCATAGTTTTGCTCTGAATGGAAAGTAAAATCTGCTGCATATGGGATTAATTTCAAATCCGAACTGACTATAAAAACATGGCAGACGACACACACAATGACAGATTTTAAAGATTTTTTAATACTTCAATCTAAAGAACGCAAACACAAGATGCTTTCGTCAAAAAGCAGGAGCACATACTTGATGTTCACACTGAATGATCTCAGAGTGGCCAATCAGAGACTTTGGAGCTCACAGAAACATGAATTATCAAACATGATTTCAGTTTGCTATGTTAAGTACGCAGCAAAAAAAAAATTATATACATATGTACAGGATATTTATATCCTGCAGCCTGCTGGAAATGAAGCTTTATTTAGTCTCAAAGGGGACTGAAGCAGCCTACTGCTAAAATGTTAACAAGCACCGCCTCCCAGTCAGCTTCTTCTCATTGGCTGTTGGGTGTTTCTTCTTGCTCATCGCTGTTAATTATGTACAGTGTGTATAAGCCCATGAAAAAATAAGATGGAGGGTGGGCCTGGGAGGTTTAAAGCCTCCGGAGCCTGGAAAGCTCTGACATATAGAGTCTGAAACTGTAAGACTCTGATTAAAGGTGTAAATCCTTCACACCACAGGATCATATGGGCTGACAGTCTCTTCGGAACAGCCTCGAGGCGGAAACCCCCCCCTGCAAATGTGAAACGAGGGCATCCGGGACTTAAAATTGCTTAATTATCTTCCAGAAGTGGGTCGGCATAAACTGAACTCCACGCGTAAAATTGGTGGCGTGCCCCTTTAAACGTGTGCCACCTTTAAACGTTTGCATTCGGATGTTTTTTTCACGCTATTATTTCATCATAATGGCTCGTGGAAAGTAGTTCATTCAAAGTGCCAATCAAATTACATCACATACACCTTTGTGAACGTGTGAGGGATGATGCAAAGAGACTGACTCCTGTCAGATATCCATGTTCTATTTCTGTCAGTCATCCATCTGTCTTTACTCCACACTGATCAGACGGTTTCAAGTTAAGCTCTTGACTTTTTTTCACCCTTTCCGCTTTCAGACGAGCAGCAGCAGCAGCAGCAGCTGTTGAGCCTCTCAGCATCCACCCAGCTTTACTCACAAATTTCTCATTTGATTGAACACGGGCAAGAAAAAAAAATATCCGAACGCCTGATGCAGGGCTTAGGCCACAGTCCAGCCTGATCCGTGACAGAGTTCATAAGTCGCTCCGACATCTCTGCCCTCCAAACAAGTTCACCACGGAGGCAGAGGGTGCAGTAGCTCAGGGATAGGACTTTGAAGAAAGAATGAAGCAGGCTCGCTTAAGACTCGAAACCCTCTCGGGGCTCCGCCACCGTTTCCTCTCAGTGCAGGGAATGAAACCTAAATGCTGTCATTTGCATACATTTCTTGTGGAGAGCAGAGAGAGAAAAACGAGAAACACTTTGGGGAGCATTTTAAATTAGGAATGTGTTTATTTCCTGGACTAGCCTGTTTAGCATTAAACGAAATCCAATCTCTGTTTAGACAGCAGCAAATTAGGCACAATTAATTATTTTTTGTTGTCCTGGGTATTGGAATTAGCCCAAGCCGTTTATATCCATCCTCTCTTCACTGATGCTCTTAACTATTCCAAAAAAGGAGGCTGAAATGTTAATGTGACGCTAACAGATTTACTGTACGCTGGTGGAGGATTAAAGATGTTCGGCATGACTAGACCCAAGAAATGACGAGGAGTTCTTTAGTCAAAAAACGTCTCTCTCACACACACACATGCGCACACACACACACATCCACAGTTCATTATCTCATTGAGGTGCTTTCGTCAGGAAGCACAGCAGCGTTTTCACCGCGGCACACTGCTGTTTCCTTCATTATCTGGCTCCTGCCTCGAAGAGAGGAGCTTCGGCTTGCTCTCAGGCAGTTGTTAACTTTTATTCACACACACACACACACACACACAGAATCAACATCAATTATTTAAAGGGAAGGTAGTCGGTGCAAAAGTATCTCAGCTTGGCTCAGCACAACCCGAATCCAGATGAGCTTTTACTGTACAAGGAGAAGATGGTTGATGTATCTGATGTAATGGACAACATCATGAATGCATGCACACGTGTTTAACTAGTATAATGTTTATTATTTTTACATATATGATAAATGTGTTGCTTTTAAATTGGTCTAGATAGCAAATAAAACCTCCTTTAGCAATAAAAGACTGCACATTTGTATGTTAGATGGGAAATATGACACTCAGCATAAACACAAATACATAGCATATACCTGCATATGCATGTGCTCACCTTTAAATCCCCCCCGATGCGTTACCGTTCAGTCATGTGACTGGCCATCAGGTGGTGAACTGGCAAACTGACAGGCCTGAAGTGTGAAGCCGGTGTTAAAAATGCCGACTGAAATGTGCAAATCATAGAGAAAACAAAGCAGAACTGCTGCAGACCCTCAAACCTGCAGACCATCAGCCGCCCGCCTGATCTTAGCATGACGTTATGATCTCTGTCTGTGATCATACCTGACCTGGAGCATGCACATTCATGTTAACAGTGCAGAACATGTGCATGAGTGGTATGGAGAAAAAATGGACAGCAAAGAAGAAGGAAAGAAAGAGAGAGAAGAGGTAAAGCTGAAAGGGGGCACATAGAAAAGGAGAAAAGCCTGGGTGGAAAGTGGCGGTAAATGCGGTAAAATTACTGATATTTTCACGAGCAAAGTATGTGATTGGTGTTTAAAAAAGAAAAACACACAGCAGCAGGGCGACCCTTGTAACGTCACATCACAGCTGCCTTTCCTGAGTTTATTCTGTTGTAAAAAAAACTCTCCGATCGTGCTCCGGAGGAAAACAGGAGGTGCTGATGCATAGAAATAATCTGCAAAAGTGCACAAAACACGATACGCATCAATGCTTATTCCGGTTGCCCTCGAAAGTGACTCACTCCTGAAACGACAGCCTACTTTGGACGTTTTTTTTTTAAGTAAAATTAAAAGATATGTTCCCAGCGTAAATAGTAAACACTTTGCTACCATCAGTGTTTTTTTTTCTAACAAAAAACTTTTCTTCCCACATAATATTGAACTTCCCTGTTGTCAAGCTTTTTTTCTTTCCTTTTTTGCACTCTGATAAACACCTGTCTTTGCAACTTGTTTACACCAACCCAAGCAGCAGGATCACTAGCTCTGCATTTAATACACACCTTCCACAAAGATCCCTGAGCCTGCATTCACCTTCGAGAAAGACACCTCTTGTTATTGCAGAGCTGAGGATGGTAAACACGCCGCATGCTTTACCTTCTGCTTCTATTCAATATGTTTGTTGTGTCATTTCCATTCCTGTTTATTAGTCATCCTCGCAGATTATAGAGGATGGTTTTTTAAAAAAAGTTCCCAGCTCTCCTTGAACCACACAGGTTAGATTTCTCTGCATGTGTACACACCACAGCAGGGTTCGGGATCAGCAGCTCGGGGAAGTTCAAACTTGACCTAGTTACAAGGGAGGGTTTAATGAGTCGAGATTTGTACATAAAATGAAAAGGATGCATCACATTTTGTACATCGTGTTGCATTGCAAGAGGAGTTATTGGAGGAAAAACATGAGATTTACATGCAAACGTTGCTGATTCCTCATCACTTCATTTCGAAGGTGTAACATTTCTCTCATTATTTGCTGTTGCAGCTGTTAGTTGCATCATTTCTCAGAGACAATGCTGGCTAATCTGTTGGAGATCATTAGGAATCTGTTTTCTAATCAGTCCCTCCAGGAT
>JAPZDY010000006.1:22907299-22917470 GCA_029783645.1 Ctenochaetus hawaiiensis | reverse complement strand
CTGATTCTGAATTATTTTTGGTTATTTTGTATTAAGTGATCAACGTTTTGTAAATATTTTATCACCTTTTCATACATTTAGACTGTTCTATTTTGTATCTTAAAAAATTGAGACACAAGTTCTTCGCGAGTCGTGATCAAGATTATTTTCTGGTGCAAACAATAACAGAGGTTAATCTTCTTTTTTATTATTTTTACAGCTTATTTTTAAAAAAAAAGACTGTCATAAAGCATCGTAGTCATCATTGTCTTCGTGCTTCCTCTTCAGCGACTCGTCGCCTGAGTTCTGTGACGCCATCTTGGTGGTGATGAGGATGTTCTTGGAGCCAATCAGAGACGGGTTGAAAAACAAGCTAACAGTTAAGGTAGACTGCATCAACCAGTTTATGTCTGCAGCGATCCCTCATTGCAAAGGAAACTGGACACACAGCAATGCTTGAAAGTATAAAAGCATCTCCAACAACATTAAATAAACATTTATGCGTTTATCAAAGACCAACATCAGAGAGAGATATAATAACACAGACACTCCGGATCCTCCGGATTCTCCGGATGATAACTTTCCACAAATTTGTGTGAATGTTATAATGATATTAAGTGACCCTGAATAAGGTCCTGACTCCAAGGTTGAGTCTTGAGGGTCCGGTCATTCCAGCATTCATAACGGCTAAATTTCATACCTAGAATTAATTAGTTTCGAATGAATCACTTCAATCAAAGCTTTAACTCACAGAGGCAAAGTGAAGCTGTGCAGAGTCTCCTCGTGTCTGAGAACTTCGGTGAACTTTGACATGCAGATTTGACCGCTGACCGAATGTCTTGACTTCGTTGACCTTTGAGGGAAACAAAAAAGCCAAAAAAGTTCGAAGCGTTATGTCTGACCTTCCTCAGCTGGGGTGTGAACTTCTCTACAAAAAGATAAAAAAAAACAAGAAGAAAAAGAATATTATAAATAAAATTTAAATCGTGCTCACTGCAACTACTCAGTCTTTACTCATTATAATCAATTTTAAATTTATGCCGTCCAGTCAGTCTCAACAGAAACATTAAAACTCCTTTAATAGTTATATATACAGTGTGACTGGATATCTGTAATATCATGTAATCTTAAAACATGAATAATTAAAGTCTGTTTGACACTCGAACAGAGAGCTCAGTGAGATCTTTGAAATGCAGCTGGCCCAACACGCCCCTGTTAATAATCCAGACATGCCCTCGCTTCTCCCCACCTCCGGACCATCGCTTGACCTTGCCTCCAGTCGCGCCCACCCCCCTCCGGCTTATAAAAAACACACACCAGGTTGAGAAGAGGTTTTTTTTTTTTTTTTTTTGATGGAGGGATTGAGAGATGCGAGGGATCGAGAGCTGATCGATACTTCTTGAGAGGTCGGTCGGGTCAGCTGGATGGAGTCCAACGAGGGGAAGGCAAACCACAGCTTGAACCATGTAAGAATCCCTGTTAGCAGGAAGAAAAACCACAGCTTTGACAAACAGGGTCCGGTGGGTTAAGGAAACGCAGATCTGCGAGCAGAAACCTCCAGTGACGCCGCTTTAAGCAAAGGAGAGAGAGAGGGATCGACACTGATCTGTAAAGAAGAGCTTAATTTTAAAAACAAATCCGAGATTGTTTCAAGGTTACGACCTGAAAGGCTTTAAGTCATAAAACGCAGCTTCTCAAAGCAGGAAATAAAAGTCTGGCCAACAAGGAGAACTTCAGCAATTACTTCAGGATTATTGAGCAGCCACTGATGCACTGCCATCATCCGAAAAACTCAATCAACAGCTAGGAAACACACACACACACACACACACACATATCCAGATTTCTAGAAACGTAGGTCTCTTACATTCGCAGTAAAAAAAAAAAAGTGGCGCTGGAGTGCAGTGCACTCGGCAGCAGATGAGAGCTTCGTGCATCACGCTGGCTCCCTGCGCGATGGTTAACAAGTCATAAAGATTTATTAGTGAGCAGCCGCAGAAAAGAGCCGTTATTGGATGCCGGGGAATAGCAAATGCACGCGGACATGGGCCTGTAATTTATAGTCCAACCAGAGTTATTCTTCACGGCTGCAGACGTAAAATTATATTATGACAGTCAGGTGCATCATGGGCACGAGGTAAAGGAACCTGCTGGAGTCCACGTTTCTGCTGCAGCAGAGTTTTGGAGAATATCGGTCTCATCACATCCTGTGTGCTGACTTTAGCAAATGATTTGGTAATTTAAATGGGATTTTTTCTGTTTTACATAGTCAAAACTATCACCAGCTCCATTGATTACACAGATAATCAGCTGTGATGAAGGCCACCCACGGGATCTCTGATGTTTTTTGATCCCTTGGTCTTCCCTTTAGAAACAAAAACAAGACACAACTTCAACTGTACTGAGCACAAGAAAATTAAAATAACTAAAATCTGAGAGGTCATCTGCATTTTGATTTGTTAATTCAAACAGTTTAATAAGTTAAAAAGTTTAATAAAAAGTTTAAAAATGTTTGATTTTAGATGCTCAGGGTTAAAGAACGACCTCAAGGCAGAGAGGACTTTTTTTTGGATGTTTGGTTTGGGAATAACTGACGGACAAAATGTGATTTTGTTCCATTGGGACATTTTTTCAGATCATTGGGGGTTTCTAATAATAACTGGCACTGCACATTTTGTCTTTATTGACTCCGCGTACTGTTTATACACTCCTAACCAATTAAAATATTGATGTTTCAGTATTTTGTTGGTCTGTATGAAGACTGTAAATAGCTAAGTAGGTTCAGCTGCAGGTCACTTCAGTCTGTTCACAGTCTGACTGCCGCTGTTTCAGGTATCTGCTGCAGTTTGAACACAAGAAACAAAGTTTGAGGTTGAATCCCAAGAAAAGTTTTTGGCCTCGTGGCAGTGTTTTTTTTCTTTTTATCTCCGATTTTTATGAAAGAAGCTAAAGGTGAGAAAATTCAGCTAAAACTAAATCTATTTATCAGCTGAAGATCAAATAAAATTGAGTAATCAAAAGGGTTGATTGACCACAACGCCATTTTTATGCAATTTATCCTGTTTGTATCTACACATTCAGTATATGTCCTGTAAGCAGACATACTGAACATGGTACACTAATGAATTATTACATAAGTTTATAAAAAAAACAGCATTAAACATCAAATTAAAAGAGAGTGATGGTTCAACAGGCAGTTAACATGGCCATGTGATGAGATTAACCGTAGTATTGAATATGAATATGCATTCGTGCCAAAGTGTCTGATGTTTTATGTGATGTCAGAGTCATTTTAAAGCCACTCCGTCACTGTCATGGTTACCAGCGGCAGCCATCGTGCTGCTGAGGCGGCTCAATGAACCGTCGTGGACTCTTTACTGTCAGTCATCTCTGTGTGTCAGCAAACACACACTCAGTTATTCTCACCAGCTACTTCCACACTTTCAGGATTTGCAAAAAAAAAAACATCCTGCAAAGAATAAACTCATTCCTTTATGGGTTTTTTTCAACAAGGAAGACAACTGACAGAGCAGACAAGTGATGTGCAAAGTAAAGGTAGTAATACTGCTGTGGAAAAATATTTATCAAAAGTGCTTTTTGCAATTTTTCAAATTAGATTTTTTTATGTTAAAAAAAATGTTTTCTGTCACATCTCCCGGTCTTCATCAGCAAATGGCAAACAGCTGCTGTTCAGTGATATAAAAATTGCTCACATGGCGTTTGAACCAAAAGGGGTTTTCTGTCATCCATGTTGTGCTGCCGGAATCAATGTCTGCTCCGGGAAAGTTTCGTAAATACTCAGCTGTCGAGGTAACTGTACATCTCACTCTCAGAGAGAAAGTATCTCAGAGTGATTTTTTTCCAAAAATCAGCTGTATTTGTTTTTTTCGGGTCGACTTTAAATTCACGGCATGTTTCAATGCAGCTCATACTTTTTGAGTTGGTTGTCCTTTTTATATTGGACAGCGATGTGTAAGCTGACTGAAAGTGTGTCAGGCTCCTCTGTGAAGTAATAATGAATTTTTGAACACAGTAAACGGTTACAGTGTTGGAAATTATGATTATGAAGCGAGTCCAAATAAGAAGGAATGTATTATAAAGAAGAAACACGATTATCTGTCTACGGCTTCTGCTGTGAGACTGAATTTCCCATGCATGTAATGTATAATTCATCTGGAATAACATTTACTTCTCTGCAGTCTCAGTCATGAGGGGAGGAGGAGGGAATCCTGACAAGATGAGGGGGGAAACAAAGAAAAGAGATAGAGGGGGGGGGAAACAAAAGAAAACATGGAATCCCACTTCTCAAATCCTCACTTCTTAATAGACATCGGGAAGCAGACGGGGGGATTTCTTTTTTTTTTTTTTTTTTCAAACACACTCAGACGTACGAACACAAACCAAAATGAAGACAACATACAGCAGGAAGAAGTGTCAGTTTGAGTTTAAACACCAAGCACAGCAACAGGCGCGCTACCTGCTTCACACCCAGAGCTGTTCACAGTCAGTCATTTTAATTAGCCATCCCTGGCATGGCTGCGATACATCACGTGTGAACAGAGGGAGCTTGGAGGGGCTAGTTGTTAGCGATAACAGCAGCCGTGGTGGAGCTTGTAGTCGTCTGTGAGCTTCTCAGGCAGATAGAAAGTGAGTCACGGCTGGTAAAGTGAACATAATTAACCTCAGGGGAGCAGGACGGGAGGCAAGAGCCTCAGCCCCCTGATCTCTGCAGGCCTGGCAGCCTGCAGGGTGAGGAAGTCAGTTAAGATAGGTCTGCATGTGTGTGTGTGTGTGCGTGTGTGTGCGCGTTTGATTTCTGTGATTAAAATCTGTTTTAAAATGCCGTCATTGTGTAAAACATTTTAATTTGCACTGTGTGAACAGAGATGAAAAGGAGAACAGGAATGCAGAGATATTCAGTCTTTACTGCGCCAAGTAGTGAGATTAGAAAGGAAACAGCAAGTAACTTCAAAATAAAAGGAAAAGCTGACAGATTTACTGCAGCAGAAACACACATTTATTATAATATACAACTACAGAAGCCCAAATACAGCTGTGCTTGCAATTATTTTTAAAATTTCATTATCTTAAGATTTTTGAGATGATTTTTTATTATAAGAAAGCTACTTTTGCTTTTACTGCTGCTTTAGTTTTTTTTTATAATGAGAAAATCAACATTTTATTAGAAGAAACCAAAAGATTGTTTCCTGTTTTCAGTTATCATGTTCATTAAAGATCAGGGTTGCCATGTCAGCATGTATTAGAGACGTCTTGACACCTGCAGAAACTGATTTAAGCTAAAAATGTCAGATCAATGAGTAACCAGTATTGATTAATACATTATACTGTACTCAATCAAGGGCCAACACGGGCAGATGCTGCATCAGGCCCTTCTGTTACAGATTACACTCAGATTCAGACTCAGATTACTTCCTGACACCCATGAAAATGATCTTTAAGTCTGAAATCAGGTCTGATCAAACGAGCACACCCTCATTTTAAAGCTAATTACCCCGCGATCTCAAGAAAATAAAAGACTTCGTCTTATTGTGAATGATATGGAGATATCAGCTTTTTTGTTTTATTGTGAGATAATGAGATGAATTAACGCTTTATCATAAATAAAACATGCTTTTCTTATCTTGAGATTACGAATTAATTAACTTGTGATCTTGAGATTAAGGCTTTTAAAATATATTTGCAAGCACTGCTGTTCTTGGCTTTGGTTTATCTCTTAAAAGGTAGAAACGAGTAATATACTTCTTTTCATACATTAATAAACATATTTACAGTTTTTTTGCCATTACTTCTTTTTCCTGACAGTTAAAGTTGCTTGTTTTGAACCCGAAAAGGCTCTTGAGAAAGGAAGTTCAATATGATCACAAAATTCAAGGAGCTGCAGAAAGAAAGAGCATTTGATTTGATAAACAACAGCAAAAAATAAAACATAAACTAATAAGTAACAACCTAAGAAATGAAATATAAAGGTCCAAACTGATCAAAAAGAACAGATTCTAACTCAGATAAACCCACAAAGGGCCTTCAGACTCGGTTCTTCTTCAAACCAACATTAAACAACTCAGTCTGACAGTCATGAACTAACAGAAAAAGTGTAGCGGACCCATCAGAAAAATAAGAGCCAAGGTTAGTGCCCTGTGTTCATCGATTTTTTCCAAAATCAGTCCAGACCAAATACACTTGAGGGAAAAACACAAGACACCATGAATAAATATCATATGCACATCACAACCAGCAGGGGGAGTGCATAAAAATCTCTGCTTCTCAGCTCAATATTTTACACCAAAAACATATTTTGAGATTGTAAAACATAAGAAATTGTTAAAGAGACCAGAATTGAAATTATTTTGTTCAGTTCAAAGATTCATGTAGTAATAAGAAACCCATTATACTGCATCCTCATGTGAAGTGCTGCACTTTGATTTCTAATCCAGTGAAGTTTGTCTTGTAATGGATGATTTTAAATGCAAAAAAATAATCTCCCAAAACAGTCAGAATGAGAACTTTTGACATTTAAATCCATTTTACTGGCTCAAATTTAATAAACACACAGTCACCATATGAAACTCTGCTCACTCTGCACACCACTGATCACATCCTTGTTCTGTCTTTACCTGCTATATGAACAAAACTGTTGCCCTTTTAAATACATGATGCTGTCCCTCTTCTCCAATGGCCTTTGAGAGTTTATCGCTGACCCTCTGTGACTAAAATGCATATGTTTGATATAAGCATTGTACACAGTTTGCAAGAACTTTACTTCCCACAGGTTCACTCTTTAACTCCTCAGGAGCAACTTCAGCTTATAAAGACGATGTGTCACCACGAACCTGTTTGACTTTTTGATTATCGCCAAATTACAGCTGCAAACAGTCAGAATTCCCCCTTTATTCCATCCTGCTTCCTGCCGTCATGAACCTTTAAAACTGCTGCTGCTGTTGAACCAATCAATGTGTGAGTATCCTGAATTTTAATAAATGTTCATGTATTTTTAATGTGTTGATTAATCAAATGGATTATGAGTAAATTCTTCCTTGTTAGGATCATAAAATCACTCTCAGGCTTCTTAATATAAATATGCAGCACACAAAAATCCCACTGGAAACCAGCGTCCCTGTCTGTCAGCCTGTCTGTCTGCCTGCCTGCCTGCCTGTCTGCCTGTCTGTGGACTCAGACAGGCACATTTTCAGTCCCACAGGAGCGACTCTGAACGCACCTCAGGATTTTTCTCACACTATCCGTGCAGCTGATGGACGTGATATTCCCGTTTTGAAGCCACACTGTGAGAATCACGACACCGAGCAGGAAGTAGTTATATCAACAGGTGTGTGTCACAGCGAACGGTCACGTCAGGTAAGTTTGAGTCAGACGGGTTGAGATTTCACCTCTCAGAGTTCGAACAAGTTAAAAATAATGGGCAGTCTCGAGTTGCAGACGATTTGTAAACTCTCTGCAGCCTCAGTTTATCAGAACCTACGGGGGAGTGATGAGGGACACTTCACTGTGTTTTCATGTGTTTTTTTTTGAATAAGCTACCTTAAAAACTTCTGTTAAAGCCTTTTCAGATTTCAGTAATGGGTCTTTGTTGTGAATAAACTTTTTTTTTCTCAGGGTTTGATGATCACATGTGGCACACTGATAAAAAAAATATCGGATTATTTCGGTGCTGTAGGTTGCAGCAGGAATTTTTTATTGTAGGTTTCACTGTTAAAACTGTGAAAACTAACTAATAGTCAAGAAATTGATACGTGAGTCACATGACACAATGATTAGTTACCATAAATAAGGGTCAGACCAATGGGATTGTAAAAATTAGATTGTACAGCGACAATAAAGCTGGATTAGCAAATGTAAACTATAGACTTCCTGTCAAATGTCTTATATTGTGTTTATATGTCAAGAAGACACAAAGTGTTATAAATGAAAGATCATCATTAAAGCTGAAGGTAGACAGCTTGTTTTTGGTGTCGCTGGGAAAAAAAAATCCATAAATATCTTCCAGCGTGTTGTAATTGAAGCGCTCTGAGGGCAAACCTTGACTTCTGCTCCTCCTCTTGGCTCCGTTTAGAAAGACTTTAGAAAGTCTATGATGGAAAAGCTTTAGCCAATCAGAGGTCAAGGATGTCCAGATGTGTCGCAGCTGCCTCTGTGGGGCCACAAACTGCTGGAAGGAGGGCCACCTTTTGAGAAGTTGAGCTGCCGTTAGAGGGACCTTGGTGAGGTTTACGCCCCGTGGTTCTGCATTAACCACACAGCTCCTTCTGCTGATGCTTTAAGCTGGTGAGGTTTGGTGGGAGGAGCTTAGCAAAGTGTCATGAGGCAGCAGAGGTGGAAAGTTTTGCACTGTGTGTGTTCAAACTGGCTTTATGGTCATGGTAACAAATCCAGCAAAAATACACACAGAGCCCAGTAAAGGCAAAAATCAGTAACTCAACACAAAATAAACATTTAGCCTTTTTAGAAAGTCGAATCAGCAGCACTTTGTCTTAAGACAGACAGTATTTGATAGCTATGTTAGCATAAAACAATAAAAATAAGAATGAAAAGGACTTACCCAGAAAATGAAACTAACTAGCACCAGTCTGTTGTAGGTGTTTGTGTGTTTTCAGATGTTTGAACACTGATCAAAGACGTCATCCTCTGCGGATCAGTCGGCTCTGAACAGAAACCGTTGGGGGTCCAGGCTGGTTTGGCAGTTTTTTTTTTTTTTTCAAAGAGGAGTAGCTTTTGTGTGGGAATTCAAACTTTAGCCACTGATGTCCACTCATTATTTGCATCACACTTCGCTGCTTTAAGACATTCTTAAGTCTTTCATCCATTTCTTTGCTCACAGGCGAATAATTGACAGAGGCTGCGCCGTGTCTCACCCCGACTGCTGTGGCTTTTTAGTTTTGCTCGTGTGCTGCAGATGTATGTATATATATCAAAACACAAACTGTGTAAAGCTGCATTGACAAGACTTGTCAGACATACATATATTCATGTTCTGTCATAAAAACATAGTCTATGCTCATGAATAATGACTATGCAAGGACATACTAAATACATTTTTCTTATCATTTGGCTTCACAAAGCAAGATTGTCTTCAGTTTTAATGTCTCAGAGTCAACAGGGGGGGTTTAAAGTGGAACAAAGTGATTTGCAACTTAAAACAAATATAAAACAAATGATACCCGCCCACTTCTTCTCAGACCACGCCCATCTTTAAACTCAGCCATGATGACCACATCTGTCCACAGACAGCACGAACAGCTGGAAGAAGCACTTTAACCAGGTTAGTTTTATCCCAATAGAAACACATTATTCCATTGTGACACACACACATTCACACACAGAGACGCAGACTCACATTAATACCACACAATCACAGATGTAAAACATTTAGCAAACCTCAAACTGATGTTCATCTGATTTAAGATTTGTCGACTGTCAAGTTCGTAGTTTACGATCAATCAAATTTATCGTCAAACCACGTCGTGTGCCTTCAAGCTCACTTATTAGATTCTATTTTTAGAAATAAATGCGCCATTCAAGCACTTTGCCATCATGTATGCGATGACTCACTCTGACAGTGATGCATGGCTTTCTAACCATGAAGAGCAGTGGGCTCCTTCGCGCATGCACTTTGTCTTTTAAAGTCAGTAAATAATTATAACACAGTAGATCTGACATTTGTCTGACAAATTGAATAATACACTGATAATCAAAATGAAAATGTAGCATCACAAATAAATCACAACATGCTGCTCAAATTTAAGTGCCATGTGTGTTATTATGAAAACTTAATACAGTTTCAGGGCTGATAACAACTCAGTTTTTTACATATTTGTCATGTTTTCTTCGCTTACATCATCTCCAGCCTTTGGTAGACAGGAAACATGGCTTTTCTATACTGAATTGAATTTTTTGGGAGAAGACAGAGTTGTAAGAATCACAGCATTGTGAGGATTCTCAGTCGAAGAGAGCTGCACTCGGTCATCAGCAAGTTATTTCCCATCAAGCCTTGAACTCGTGCAGTCAGTTTAGAGCAACTGGGGCTCTGAAAACCACAGCTTCCTTCTCCTGACGTGAGCTCGTCATCGCTCGGGTCGGCTTGACAACACGGAGAGTCAACTCAGTGTGAACTAGCAGAAACTAGCGGTGGCCTCTCTGTGCAGGGCTGCTCATCTTTACA
>JAPZDY010000006.1:22864588-22882738 GCA_029783645.1 Ctenochaetus hawaiiensis | reverse complement strand
TTTATAGGTGTCTTTTCAATGCACAGAGTTGCAATTTAAAGTACTTCCTCACCTGGATTTGTGATTTAAACATTTTTTAATGCTCTTTTTTACATAACTGGACAACAACTGATGAGCCACTTGTTGTCTGAAAACAATCATATCATCATGATGAGCCCCATAATTGTCCATCACATGTATTAAATGGCAATATAGTCATTTTAAAAAATATCACAAAATGGCTTCACAGTCATGTTTGGTCAGAGTTTGAGTAACTTTTAGTAACTTTTCGTGGTCAAAACGAACAAGACTCCAGCATTCGGTCTCTGTGACTGCAGACGAGCCTAATGAACTTCCTCATTTTAATATTTTCTCCTGATCCAAACTGTAGAAAATGTCTATTTTTCTTCTCTGCTTGTCTCAGACTCTTTGTGTTCTGGTCTCTCAAACTAAAAAAACTCCTGAAAAAAAGTGAGTTGAATCTCAACAGGCTGAAACGGAGTTTGTTTCTATATTTTTTTTCCCCCAACCCTGTTTAGACGAAATCAGGCCCATTTTAATATGAAGAAGGTATCGACTGCTGTGTTTCCCTGGAGACTGTGCTCACTTGGGTCACTCCTCTTATGGAGCGGGAAACATGGCCGCTGAATTTAATGAATTTAACACGACTGTTTTCCTGGCTGATGGAAATGTTGACGAAGACTAACTTCAGGTTAACGGCTGCATTGTCTTGGTCGTCTGCGCTTTTTTTCTTGTGGTTGATTTGTATAACAAACGGCCAGCGGCGGTGCTGACACAGCAGATTGCGAGCTGTGGTTTTCCCCCTGTAAACACACTGAACCTCCCCGGCTGTCCACAGCTGTGACTCCGGGCCTGGCAGAGTGGGCAGGCCGGGCGTCCGCAGGGTGAGCTGACCCTCGAAACTCTCATCACAGCTTCGGATGATGGCGCCTGCAGGTCTGCTGACCGGGCCGGTAGACCACCACCGGCAGCTCGTCCCGCAGACTCCCGGCCTGTCAGGGTGACGGCGGACGCTTGCTGTGACGCTTCATTTGAGTCCTTTAGGCTGATTTCACTCTCGACATCAGCACTGATGTGTGCTGCTTTGGCTCTGCTCCCCAGAGCTCCCTGCATTTCTTTTTTTTTTAACCAAGCTCTGTTTCAGCGGGGCTGCCAAGTGTGGCGAGGGTGCCCAAGGTGACGGTGGACTACTTCACTGTGTAACAGAAACCCAGCATGGCGTCCCCGTCCTCCTTGAACCGCCCAGAGAACAACAAGCGCCGGTTTTTATTTGTAATAGATACTGTTTGTATTGATGCTCCAGTTTTTTCTTTATTGTCAGCATGGGGCCCGGTGTTATTTATAGTCTGTCACCATTCTAACTTACTCTACGCCCCCCCACCCCCCAGGACTGGCACTGGTGAACAGATGGTATTTCTGTCTGTGAAAGTCAAAGACTTCTAAGTCATCTTGTGCTCACAGTCAAAACTGAAATTTAAAAGTGATGCTCGTAACATTCCTTCAGAGAGCGGCTCACTCGCTTCGACCTCGACACAGAAATCTATTTCAACATCAGACGCACTCGAATTAAAAACACTTTAACACAAATGCTGCAGTAACCTTCGTCAGGGTCACGCATAGAGTATTTACGTCAGCGCGGAGTGATTTATTGTTAATGATGGGTTACTGGCAGCGTTTCTTTGACGAGTAAGAAGTGCAGAGAGTGGGAGGTTTTTTCTTTATTGTCCGTTTGTTCAACTAATCTCTGGAACGATGAGAAAAGATCCACGCCGACCAGATAGATTTGAGATGCTGATGCTTAAACACTTAAACGCTGCAGGCGTTATCTCCTGCAGAGGCAAAATGGTTCGTAATGAAAATTGACGTGTCTTAGTCTTGTAGTTTCGTTTGAGGAGGAAACTGTTGAAATTTGCAAGGAATAAAAAAAAAAATTACAAGACTTAAGGGAAACACAAACCAGCTGTGTGTTTCATACACTGAAAAAATACTATTGATCAATGTAAGCCTGCATGCAGGAAGCAATTTCACATGCTTTCCTCATCCTAGACATGACTTTCCAGAAAAAAACAGTTTTATTACATTTATTCTGTGGTTCGACACTTCCTGCCCGCAGTACCTGGACTATTCCTGTCTGTGTTACATGTTTGGTTTGTGCCTGAGGTCTCATGTTAGTTTTCTGCTGTGCTACAACCAGGTATCAACGTCCCTGTCAACCATTTAATGACCAGGTACGTCCACAATTACAGCGCGGACGCACACGCACCAACGCTTGAGCCCGGGCACACACCCACTGTGGTATAAACAGAAAGGCTTTCTTGTCCGCTGGCCACCCGGATGTTTGTGTCACTTTGTTCTTAAGACTTTTAGGCCAATGAAAACAACGAGTCCAACATCAACTTTGTTATTAAGTTTAATTCACCTTTTTCCTCAGTCTGATGTGTTCAAGTTCCCTGCAAAGCTGTTTCTGCCTTTGCTTCCCTTCCTAAGAAAAAGACAAATGTAACTCATGGTGATGTTACGTTTTCTTCACTGGTGTTTGGAGTGAAATGTGTTTATTATCCTGCAGGACTGCATGGAAAATGTAATTCAAGTCGGCGTTAGTAACCTGTAGACTTAATATGTGACTTTAATTGGACTTTATTATCCATCTCGGTGTGCATTAGTTACACCAGCGCTGCTTGCTAACATCGTTGTCAGCCCTGCTCCTCTGTAATGTTCATTGCACTGGAGAGCTCCAGTTCGGTGGAGGTTTTTTTTTTTTGACTACCTCACTGGTGTTGCAGCTTAGGGACTCATTGAAGTAAAAGTGTAAGACAGTCTGAGGCGGTTTGTTCCAGGATTTCAGCTGCCTCACTCCCTGCCACACCTGCTGTATTTGTCTTCAGTTCGAGGAGGATTTTCTTGCTCTGAAATCCTGCTTTTCAAACCACCTGGAGTGGCAGCTCATTCTCCTTGTACACCTGGTGTCTACGGGGATAATTGTTACTCATTTAAGATGCATGCGGCGATGTTTTTTCCACACAATCCAATGTGATTGTGTCTCATTCTTTGAAGTATTTTCTTTTTATCTCCCTCAATGTCTTTATTTTACTTGATAAGCTCTTTATTTTTTCAGCGGGGCCTGTTCGGTTGTTGTTGTTGTTGTCATAGCCACATCTCATTCATATCCATATCCATCTATATTAACCTGCAGTCACGCTGCAATGACGCACTGTATCATCAAGGAGACCGGCATGGCTTACCTTGTTGTTTGAGCCTTTGATTGGCTGCCCAGGTAATCCCTCATTAATCCCTGTGTTTTTGTTCTGCTCGCTTCAGATGCGCGTAGGATAAATAAAAGTCAAATATTCAAGAAAAGTGACATTCAGCCTGACAGACTTTTCGATAACACTAGAAACCATAACAGACAGTAGTTTAGTTATGCATTTGTTGATCTGTGATGTTATGTATGTGCATGAGCTGCTACAACAGCATGTGCCATGTACATGTCAGTCAGTGATGAGCTCGAATCAGCCAACACTCGAGTGTGCGTCCATTAAAATGGGTTTTCCTGCCCTCACGACAACGAGAAGTTTGCCAAATGGACCGCAGCCAATGTGTACTGCAAAGCCGGGATAAAGCCTTTTAGGACAGCAGAATACAACATAGTGTTTGCTTTTCCATTAATTTTACACTGTAGCAATATTGTATTATCCTTTTACAATGAACAGAATATAATATAATAGTTAAACAACTGGTGCGGCGCCTAAAAGCGACCGCATCCCTTCAGTATCTCTCACTCAAATGCTGGTATGCTTCACCTGATCTGCAGATGTTCAACAGTCTAACTGCTGCAGCTCAGGGACCAGTTTGAGGATTATTCTTCCCTCAGTTACAGACAGTGTTCATGTGCTGCACATTGTAAGCGCAAAGACAGATCAGACTTCCTGTGTGTTTCACCTCCATCAGAAATCCATCGCCTCACCTCAACCCCACCGAGCTGTCATGGCGAAGCGAGGCCGCGGAGTGTCTGTGCATGTGTTTTACTGTCTCTTAATCCCAGGGAGTGACTCACCATCATGATGTAATGCCTAGCAATGAGAGTTAGCTCATCTCTGGGCCCTCAGTGATTGGCTGGCTTCCTCAGGTGCCAAGATGCCTCAGCCTTTGTGTGAAGAACACAAAAAAAAAAAAAAAAAAAAAGGATAGAAAACAAGTGCGCCTTGTGGGAGATAGGAAGCGGGCGAGATGTGCAGCATGTGCAGGATTCTGTGGACTTGTTTACTCTCTAAATTGGCACAGTTGTCAGTAAGCACATTCTTGAGGCGAGCATCCTCTGTGGCTCCGTGGCGTTTTTTTTTCAGACGGTGCCAGCGAAAAGTTCAGAATGACTTATTTCACTGCATTCTGTTCACAGGCTCATGTGGCACAAAGTCAGACTGCTCCCTGAAACTGCATGTGGCAGATATTTTATGTCGTGTTGTGTCGGTTTTGTCTAATCTTTATAAAAATCTTGCCACTATAAGTAATTTAAAAAACTAGGTTGTCTTGCGATGTGTGTTTTTTTGTTTTTTTTTAAGGAGCTTTGCTGCATTTTCAGAAAGCAGAGTCGAGATCATCCGACAAATTCATTTGGAAAAAAACATTTATAGTCACTTTTTATTTCATGTTTCATTTCATGCTAAAATAAAAGAACATTGTTTATTTCCAGATAACGGCGTCATGATGGGGAACTGTTCCTCGAAATAGAAAAATAAACTAGTGATGCTAAAAAGAGATGATACACTTGTTGCACTGGGCTGTTTAAAGAAAGCAAAGGTAAAGCAATTACAGCACGAATGTATGTGTGTGTGTGTTTGCATTGCTGTGAAATGCGCTGCGAGGCGATGCTATGGAAACAGGAGTAAACACAGAGACGCATCAAGGAGCTGTTTATCTGATGGCGGATGCGGCGTAGACTCTGCGGACCGCTTGATCAAACCGATGTGTCAAATATCATCTAATTAACTGGTAAAAATCCTGCCCACAATCTAATCTAAGGAGCTGCATATAAGCGGAGCCGCCACCGCCGCCGCCCTTTTATTGAAGCCACTCGTGAACAATGATGAGGTCAGACTGATCAGAATAAATGGTGTTTTCGTGCAGGGGCGGGTAGCAGGTGGTTGCAGGGTAACACCTATGTGCTGAGAGGGAGTGGTTGTTGTCATAACAGAAACAAAGCCAACCTGAATTCATGCGGCACCTGTAGAGTCTGGCAGCAAACCGGGAAACCAAAATGTGTCTTTAGCGCTTAGTTTCCAAAAAATGTCGAGGAAATGAAACTGGCATCACGCGCTTTTAAATGTTTTTCAGACTTTTTAAACAGCTCGGTAACTTCAGAATGTGTTTATCGCAGCTGTAATTTTGTGCATGGAAATCATCAAAAGCTTCAAACATTACATTGTTGAACAATCTATTAAATTTATTTCTATTCTGAAACTACGGTTTTACGTTCAGAACATTTTGAAAACATAGAAGGAATTAGCAGTTTTTCAGATGTGCAAATTGGTCCCATTCTGCACGAGATCTTGTTTAACAACTCTTTTAAAACACTTCAACATAATAATAAAAAAAAAAGCTGCTTCTTAATAATTAAGTGTTTTGCATGGAGCATCTTCAGTGTGGTGGAGGAAAAATATTGATGTTGAGATCTGCGAGAATGGATTGGAAAAGCAGCTGAAGGATTACTCCACCAAGGGTGTTATTATAGATTCATTATTAATTTGCTAATTTGTGTGCACAGATTAATGCGCTGTGCACTCAGTTTGGCAATCCCTGTGTACAGATAAATAGAGTGTGAGAAGAAAAAATATTTGGAGGAGCGTGCAGTCAAGATGCACTCACAGGGAGGATAAGACTGTCAATATGAACCTGTGACATTGAGAATAAAGGAGGTGTTGGGGGGCGTCGATGGAGTTTAAGTAATGCAATTTGGTGTTTATACAAACTAAATAATAGCAAATACGAGCAAGAAGAAATAAAACACTTTCACACAAATCTTCTAAAGTAGGCGGCAAATAAAAGTAACTATTAACCATTCAGAGCAGGAGCAGGTTTCCCTTCTTTTAATTATCATGATTGATGCATAATTTAAAATCGGTGCTTTAACAGAAAACACTGTGCTAATGAACAGACTGCGACCAGTTTGTTTTCAATCAAGTACAATATGAAGACTATGATAGTGTTTGTTTTTTTTAATCATTTTCTAAGCCACTTATCACTCTGTGCTTGTTCATAAATTAAATGCTGCATTGGACCACTTGTCCCCCCCCAGGATAATGTTTTTCATGCTGTTGGTGTGAAAGTTTATTCCTAAAAAAAACTTGCCTCTACATGTCTCCTTTCGCTTTTTTCACACCTACATTTTATCGCCCCCTCGGTGGACTCTTGATAGAGGTTGATACCATAAATGCACAACAAACACGCAGCTCTATTGAATCCTTTTGGTTTTTCATCTGAGAATTTGAGGAAAAAAATCACAATGATTTGACCCAACACAAACCACCCGCCCCCCCCCCCCGCCCCCCAAAGAAGAGGGTCTTTCCATTATGTGTTTATGGCCGCGCTGCCGTGTTTGATGAGATCAGGAGAGGTCTGTAATTTATTAGGCTTTCACACTAACAGCATTGTCAAAGAGCCGCTCCCAAAGAAAAGCCCCAAGAGTGGCTTGCTGTGAGGCACACAAAGGTGGAGGGCGGCAGGCGGGAGGGGGGGAGGAGGAGGAGGGGCGGCAGGAGGTGTGGAGGAGGGGTGGAGGATGAGATGGGGGAGGCGGGGCCACGATGCAAAGTGTCGTCAAGGAGGAACCAGTGGGGTTGGCAGGGCACCTCAACCTCTGGATTCATTGTTTCTAGCTTCGTCATGTAATAACACTGAGAGCAGTAATGGTGTTAGACATGCACAGATGTGTTTTCAGTCCTTAATTCCTTTGGCTTAATTTAAAAAATTACAGTCTTCTTAATGCATTTCTGCAGAAGCTGGCCAACCTTCTAATTGCAGATCTGGGGCATTGCTTGAAATCCCCCCCCCCCCCCCCTTTTTTTGATGTTTTCTCTGCTGTTTTTGTTGCTAATTTAAATGCAGTCGCTTAAGTTGAATGGAACCTTTAAAAGATAAGCTTGTGCGATTCGCATTTTTCTCGCTTTTTCCTCACAAATTTAGTCTAAAAATAGGACGGCTCTGGTGAAGTGACTGTTGTTTAAAAAAAAAAAAGGAGCAAAAAATTCCTGCTTGTGCATCGTGGCCTGATTATGTCTCGGGAATGAATAGCCGCTCTCCTGACTGACAGCTGTCTCATTTTATCTGCAAGGCTCTTCTGCATAATTCGCTGCTCTGCTGCTTTAATAAGCTGCCGTAACTGCAAAGTTCTGTAACTGAGTAATTATTTCTCTCTATTGACAGTTCGGAAATTATGCCTGCACATGAAAATGAATACCATGAGACTCTTTTTTTTTTTTTTTCCCTGTTTGGAGGACAGGATTTGTTTTGTTGATGATACATGAATGTTGACAGGTGATAAAGAAACACTCTCAGTTCTTTTGGCACTTCTGTCTTGGCACAGTCGTCGCATGTCGTTTCTCCTCCATATTATTTGGCAGCTTGCAGTGTTTGTGCTGCAGGATTTACAGTAAATGCTCAAGATTTGAATGTAAATCCCTTTTTGTGTGAATCTATAAATTAGAAATTCTGCAAATCTGCAAACCTTCACTTGTTGCCTTACGGTTTCATTGCACTTTGGCCAGTAAAAAACAGTCTTCTGAAAAGCTTTAACCAATCAATAAACTTCTAACTAAGCTGTCTGAGGTCTTTTTAAATTTTTAATTTCATGCCAGCAGCGTCTACTTTCACCCCTGTCAAGGAACATGACCAGAGTATAGACACATCTAACATTCGCCTCATGGTAGAAATGAGGGAGACAGACCAAAGAATCTTTAAAAAGGTGTTTTTTTTATGCTTTCATGCCTTCATATACTTTGAAGCCTGAAGGTTAAAGTAATCAGACCAATTATATTCAAGTAGCCAGAGTGAAATCTCACCTGAAATGTTTGATGCCCTCATATGCAAATGTGAGACGTTCTGACTTCTAATGAGGCGGATTTTTATTAATTTTTACTCCGTTTCTATTTGTTTAATGATAAATTGGTGGTAAATGTCAAATGAAGACCGGTTTTCTGTCTGAACACCAGAGGGATGAAATATGTTTACACTTCAGGAACAAAGGGAGTGTGTCATGCTGTGTATGATTGATTCTGGCTTGCATTGCAGGCAGCCAGATGGGCCGAGCTCAGACGTATTCAACACGAGGGGTTGAGGGCTCGGCCTTTTTACACGAGCCAACAGAAGCCTCAGAGACCGAGCCGTCCAATGGCTCCGGCTCAAAGACATGTAATGTGCTTGGCATGCCTCAGCGGCACTCTCACCTCAATGACACTGCACTAAAAACTGTGCGCTATATATATATATATATATATTGAATATATAATCTGGAGGAGCAGTGTGACATGTTATTCAGATTCATTCATTTAGAAAAAACAAACATGGCACCTTCAATCCTGGAAAAAAATAGTTCTGAAAGGTAAAAAAAACATGCCTTTAGGGAAAAATTACATTTTCATGTCAAGTTATATTAATGACTGTGCTGTCTAAGGTGCCCATCCCGGTGTTTACATTTAAAACAATTGTGGATGATTTTGCAGAATTGGTTTGTCAGATAAATTTGGTACTATGTGGGGTCGTGTCTCTGCTCTGTGGACTGTGGATGGTTGCACAAAGTCATGGATGGAAAGTCATGAAGTTCTTCTCATGGTTTTGTAGCCTAACCATAACCGTGGCTTTACCATGCCGCAGTTACCACGTCAGTACAACATTAGGTAGAATTTTCAGTGGTAGCAACAGATTTTTACACTATTATTAGAAACTATACTTTATTCTTGGACACTTGAAACAAGATGATTTATTGGTAATATGCAAAATACTTTCCAGTGTTCTTTCTTTCTTTACTTGCTAGGAGAAAATAAGATGTTAAGACTCAGCATATACAGATTTTGTTTTTTTTTATCATTTCCTTTTCATTTCTGCCTCAGTTTTTTCCTACGCTTCTCAGATTTACATAACATTCACAGCATTTGAGTATCATGTTGTATGTGTGTTAGGTATAAAGTATTAGTGTCTCCAGAGGTGGCTTCAGTAGAATAACAGAAAACTGAGAATATCTGCTTTAAAGTTCACCGCTTTGAAATATTTCAGTTGTGAGACGTAAGTAGAATGAGTCCATCAAAAGGCAGATCTTCTTTTTTGTGCCACTAACTTTTTCTGAAAACATGTGCAGAGATGTTTTCGTACAGTCTTGCTGATTTAAAGTGAATCCATGACCAGATGTTGCCTTGCTGGGTTTTTTAATAGGTTTGGAGCACATGTGGCTCGTAGTTTTGTTGGTAGACATCAATCAACACTGATTGCCTTTTCTCAAGCAATGCAATAGTTGCGTTCGCTGAGTTATTGCCTCCAGTTAAATCTTTCTGGGCAAGTATGAAAGCAAAAAGCTATTTTTCAAGGATGGTGATGTGTTTTTGTTCTGTCTGTCAAATGCTTTGACGACAACCGAGTTCGGTCTGGTTGGATCTGCAAAGAATGATGTTTTAAAGCTTTTGGTGAGCTGATCTTCGGTCTTACCACCATATTTGGGGAAAAAAAAAATTCCATTTGCATATTCATGAAACCCTTTCGGGATCAGCCTGGTCTCATGGTTTTTGCACTAAATGTATCTCATTAGCATTATCCCACATCAGACAGGTTGCCATGAAATCTTGTGAGCATCCATGTCAGAGACTGAATAATCTGGGCATTAATTATCCTACAAGCTTTCTTCTAAGATCAGCCTCGAGAGGACAATAATAGCACGACTCGAGTACACTTTGATACTTCTCTTCATATAACTTTGGAGTCTTTAGTTTGTTACCTGTTCATGTGTTGCATTCACTTGCTTCTTAATTGAAATATCCAGCTTTCCCTGGAATGAGACGCCAATACTGCACACAAAGCTTATCTTTCCACTCATTTGTTGGATTTGTTAGAGTATTATTTTGTATTTGTGGAATAATGATGATTTATCTCCCAGTTGCTGCTATCATTATTCAGAATCACTGTGACTAGTGAGCCATAGGTAGATCACTTATCACTGTCTGACCCACCGTCGGCGTGAAAGAGCAACTCAAAATGCCAAATCATGCTCCCATTTTCCACTGTTTGTCTCTCTGAAAATGTTTTTTTCTCTGCGTGTCAAAGAAAGAATACTCTGTTATGGCCTGACACAGTAAAAAGCCCACTGCTGTCTTTTGAATGTGCCGTTTCATTCAGCTCCCCCCCCCCCGTGCCATGTAGCCGGCCAAGCAGATCACTTGGTTAGCCACCCTGTGCCATAGACACCTCCTGGGACTTTGTCGACTCCCACATCCTCGCATGCAGTCCTGAAAGAAGCCGAGCCGAGCAGAGCTGAGGGGGAAAATCTCAAATCTTCATTAATCACTATGTTAGATTTTCACAGAGCAAGGTATGACTGAAATGACTCCCCTGTGAGGAAACACAGCAAACGGTCATTTCCATGGGAAGTAGAGTACAGAAAATGAGGGAACAATGAAAACGGAGAGATGGAGGACGGCAAACGAGCCTGGTGAGAATGGCCTGGTTGTTAGCTCTGAGATGCATGAGGCTGGGTTTTGGATACAGTTTTAGCTGACATGGCCAGCTTCCCAAGGACAGAGCCCCCTTTTTTTTTTTTTTTTTACAGAAGCACTTGCTCATTAGAGAGCACATCTCGCATTGTTTATGGACTTTAATGAGCCTTGCCGGCAACCAAGGGTAGAGAAACAAAGACCAGAAAGTACGGGCCTTGCATTCAAAAAATGTAACAGGTCCACTCGCCCAGGACAGGAACAGAGAGAGCATGAAATCCTGCCTCAGCTGCCTCCTTGCTAATCTTTCTTTTCTGAACAGTACACACTCCTTATGCATTTGAAGATGAGGTCCAGCAATCCAAACGCCCCCGCTTTTTTCCCTCCCTTGTTTTCGCCCTTCTGTCTCTTTCTTTCTCATTACTGCTTTTGCAGAGAACAATCTCAGGGCACCATTTTGCCGAGGACATTGAGGAGCTTAATTAGTTCATTCACGGATATGGCTCTTCTTACTAGCCCAATGGCTTTAGTGCCTCTGGAGGGCCTTAAATGCCAGCTCCCTCTTGCAGAAAAGCCTCAAACTGTACAGAATATAAAATATCTGTCAGGTTAATAAGGGAGAACCACAACAACCTTCCCGCATTTACTTATAACATTTGCACCTGCTATGAAGGACTCAGAGTGGCAGTATCTTAGCATCGTGGTGGCAGGAACGGGAGAAAAAGGTATACGATTCATTACCGCCTCTGCAGTCGAGCCTTTATCACCGGTGTCCTCCTGTCTGGATGTGATCCGTACAAAACAAGGCTAAATTACATTAAAGGGACTATGAACAGAGCATGTGGTTCCCTGCTAAGGAAGGATATTTAATTAATAATCTCATAAAACCGGTAAAATTGCTGGAGCGAGGTTGTATTTGCCCTTAGGTCATTTCTCGGGCATGGCTTTTATGTTTTTACCCCTATAAAAACCAAATATTGCTTACATTGTTTCACAATATTAAAATGGCCTATATCCATAAACCCAAAGATTTGAAAACGTAAAATTTTACAACCAAATATTAGAGGAATTGGATTCCCTTTTTTTTTTTTTTTTTTTAAATTCATGGCCTGAAAGGAACGAGAAAGCCATTTTGTTCGGCAAACAAGCCGCCGATGCATTTGCTGAGTGCTTTTTGGCTTCAGTTTGACGAAATGTCTGTTCGGGATTCTTAGCGAGAGGCTCAAACTAAATGAGCTGCGTCTGATAATGTGATTTTTAAATTACAGAGCTCATAACTAGGTATGCATTGATTGAACAGAGGTTTTAGGTCCCCAGTGATGGGAAAACGATACCATAAACTCAATAACAGGGAGGTCTGCCTTTTTTAAAAAGGCGCAATTATGTAATTCTCCTCATCCTTTCTTCACAATTCCAATGACTTCTGAACTCTCATTAGCGAGTCGAGCCCAAGAAAATGGAGTAGTCGAGAGTACTTGGGGCTGAAATGGGAAAATCAAGTTTGCAGGCTTGGGCTGTTTGCCGTGCTTCCTGTAACACTATCCTCTTGTGTAATGGGGGGGTATTCCTGAAATGACATTCAGTTTCTGGGCAACGGAGCAGCAGCTGTGCATATCTTCGTATCCATGGGGGGGGGGTTGCAGTGTGATAAAAGCCCATTGATGCAGCTGTGTTTGAACAGGGAGATTGCAGTTCGATCAGCGGCTCGACGGATTCTCCGACCAACAGTGGAAGGAAAGAACTTTTTTTTTTAAGATTCCAGTCGAGAGTTTTTTTTCCCCCCAAAAAAATCTGGGCTCCGGCAAAAATATGGTCAAACACAAGAGCAGACAGGAGGGTCTGAACGGATGACAGTTTTACGTTGCGTTCACACAGGAGGTGTGAAAAACAGAAGCAATGTCGGGTGCCATCATGGGATGTCGTTAAAGTGCAAGGCCAAACTGGTTGGCATGGCAATATTGAGGAATGAATGAAGTTCGCTCATTAAAAATGCATCTGTGCAATAAAAAACACAGTGTGACTGTTCTGTGTCAATAGTTCATTTATTTTAAAAATTCATGATTGGCTTCACAAATTGATCTTTTTTTTTTTTAAACACCAAAACATTAAAGCCAAATTAAGTTTGGTTTGTTCAGATAAATTTATCCTTGATTTTAAAATGTTACGACAAAGAGAGAAAACAATATTCATACTTTTAATATTTGCTGGAAAAGTTCCAAGAAAGTCAAGCAAAAGACTTGTGGCTTATTTAGTTAAATAAATTATGCAAATAAATTCAGACTTCATTTTTTTTTATCTCTAACTCTTTTTCCTTTTTTGTGTTATGAAAATGTAATTTTTTATAATTTTATTGTTTCACAAATTTTACTATCCAATAAAGTGATTTCAGACCAATTGTTTTAAAATTAAAAATTTAGGAAGTTTTTTAAATTGGTTTGGTTTCACTTTATATTGATAACAATATTGTGATTTAATACTTTATTTTTCAAACTGCATTTTTAAGCCTGTTGTAAAATCACTGGCACGATCAGACATGTATTTGATAATGTATTCACTTTCATTTCATTTTGCAGCTCATTGTTACACAAGAATGAATAAATCACCTTGCACTTTGTATTTATATGAATTTTAATGACTCAAAATTAATTACCAATGAAGCTTAAGTATTAAAACGTTGGTCAGTCTGTCACTTGACCCAGACTGAAGAATCCCAACAAAGGATCCTAGGTATTTGTCCTGGTTTTTGGGGCTTTTTGCTTTGGAAAGCACTGGGCTCAGGTCAGGATTAGATCTGGTGCTGCAAGCAGATACGTCTCAAATATCATAATACTACTAATACTTGGTTTTTGCAGAATCGTGTCTCTAATACAATTAATTAACCTCCAGCTTGCCTGCAGTCACATACAGCAGCCATGTGAATGCAGCATTAGAGGCGATAAGGAGAGTGATGTTTTCAGGAAATGTATAACAGAGGACATCTTGGCAGTCATTAGTTACTTGTTGACACTCTCACTGCTGAAGCAGAGACACGACTGGAGGTGGAGTATAACGGAGCCACTCTCCACCAGTGTGGCCTCATTAATCACTGTCCCCTCGCTCACCATGGGTGGAGGGGCTCCTTTGTCTATGTTTGGAGCTTTCTCTGTGTTGGATCTGATGCAGTGCTCAGATGCTGTAGCCTGCATCACGGTCGGTGTCCATGAAAGATGGCCGAATAAAAGAGCGCGCTACCTGACATTTGTGCTTTGTTTTGTCCCACATTTTCTCATCAAGGTCTAAATTAGGACTTTGTTAACCTGCATGGGAGTTATGCCACATCAGCTGCGAGTCTCCTGAAGGGGGTTTATCTTTCCTAATGGACCTTTTCTGAATAAAACATGCTGCTGTCTCTCTGCGTTTTACAAGTGTCTGATCACAGCTACTTAAAGTTTTTATATAAGGGTGGAGACCTTTGTTTAGCGTTGTTTCTCTTCATTTAGACCGCTGACAAGTTTCTCAGCCAGTCGTTCTCAGGCAGAGCTTTTCATAATGAAAGACAGAGGGGGTGAAAAAAAAAAAAACTCCCACAGGAATCCCATCACCACTTTATGAGACCAAAGTGTCTTTTTGAGAAAGATTATGTTAATGAGAGATACAGAAACTGGAGCAGACAGGCATTTTTATTTCCAAATGAATTTAGTTTCTTTGCAGACTTCACCAAGTTTAAAGAAGATATATGGAGAAAATGCCTCCATTTAACTTCTTGCTTTAAATTCTTGGCTTTTCTCTGTGTGTATGGGGCAGCTCTGAACAAAAGAGCCTCCAAGACAATGCTTTATCTTTTACTTCAAATGGCCTCAGAAACAACTGAAAGTCTCAAATGTGTGCAATTTAGTAGACTGTCTGTTGACTGCATAAAAGATGGGCAAAGCCATTGTGACTCAGTCACTGGTTTGTGAAGGACCTTATCAAAAGGCTTGAGTTTGGTATTTTGCCTGCCGCTGTGTTCGGTTTTTGGAATTGACAAGAAGTGACCATATTTGGAAAAGTGGGTGGAGCATTTTAATGGATCTGACTACCGTACTTTCCGGACCATAAACTGCTACTTTTTTCACATACCTTGAACCCTGCGGCTTGAACTATGATGATGACTATGATGCGGCTAATTTATGGACGAAAATGAACAAGAAAGTGTGTGACAAAGTAATTCTGAGGCTGTTAAATTCCGACACTGAAGAAGACAACTTTAGTGGTTTTAGTTGTTAAATTTAGTGGGTGCGGCTTATATACAGGTGCGGCTTATAGTCCGAAAAGTACGGTAAATGATCTGACCTTGTTGTGCACGCCCACCTAGACCAGCAACCTGACTGTATCTGGCTTCTGTGCTGTGTAAAGTTATCAGCTAATACTAGCTAGCTAGCTTGGTTAGCAAAATGCATCAGTGATACATCTTACCTGTGATTTTAATGAAGATCTGATTTTTTTGCTGGAGAAAAAGAGGCTTGACACAAGATGTACTTACCAGGTAAAACAAACACCCAGCTCTCTAAAGTGTTTTCAGTCTGACTTTCATGAACAGATACTGTGAAAGTGTTCTTGTTTTGAGACAGAAGCACAATTGCTGCTGGCTATTAGAGAGTTGGGTTTTGGACAATTTCACATTATCTTCTAGTTTCAGACAAAGAGACTATGTTTTCTGTCACTGAAGGAGATCTGTGACATGGCAACAGTGTAAAAAGTGAACCCCAATAAACATGTAAAGTAACCAGTCAACCACTGTGATAAACTCATTGCATCTTTCAGCCTGAACAAAATATATTTGTGATTGATTGGTCATAAGACTGTGAATTTTATTTTCTTACCATATTGAAACTGTCTGGAAGTCAGACCGATCACATTTGTCTAAGTGTCTGCCTGTGACTTTTCTGTTGCTGGGGATTTTTGTTTCCTAGCCATATGTCTGACCCCCCCCCAAAAAAAAAAAAGATTTGAGAGGCACCAATCTCTGGTACTGGTAATTGTTATTGATCAACAATCCAAGCATCCCCCTGTAGGTACGTTATGATCAATTTGCAGCCATAATTATAGAATTAATGGTCTGGTGCAAAACTGACTGCATTGCAGTAGCACTCAGAAACTTGGATTACATTTGAGCAGAGAAGTGATTATAATTTTGATAATCAAACCACTATTGAGATTGCAAGGAAAAAAAAGCAAAATCTATCACAGCTTTGCCAATTTTGAGGATTTATTATCTTTTCTGCAAAAAAAAAAAAAATATGTTGTGTTATTCAGAAAGTTCCGGTCCTTGTTTGGGGCTGGATATCAACCTGATTACTGTTTTTGGAAGAACCAAAATGTATCTGCAGCACAGACTGTTGACGCTATGCATCAGTGAGCTCAGCAAGAAAAAAATATATGACAACCTTAATAGTGCGACTGACCAAGGGGAACAAATTAACTGCAGGCCTCGAGATCCTGCCACAGTAGCTGGGCTTCAGAGTGCTCTTAGGGGAGATGAGACTATCTCCTGGATTTCACTTCTCTTATATGACAGCAGTGTGCTGCTTGTCACCTGTTTTGTCAGGAGAGTTGAGCGTTAGATTAACTGCGATGAAGGAACCAGCGGTTTCACCTGTACTTTCTCAGACAGTGGGGTTGTGTTTGGTCAGAATGAGCCTTTTTGATATAGGAGAGTGATTGCTTAGAGGTTTGAGTCCTTGGTCCAGCTGGAAAAATCTATCAACAATCAGGAGACACTGTTTGTTGTTGGAAAGTCCCAGTTTGAAAGGTTTGGTGCTGTTTAAATGTGAGGGAAGAAAGTGCATGGAGTTCGTTCAGCTTTTCCTTTATTAATACTGTATAGGTTACAATAAAAACTTACAGCTCATTAATGGGTTTTTATTCACTCTGGAGCCAGAAAGACATCTGACATTATCACCTTATCAAGTTGTTACACTTTCCTTGTTGGGGAAAAAAAAACTTTCTTACACTTTTAGTAGACACGCAGCAACAATATCATTCATTAGGTGTTGCAGTTGCGGTCACCTGATTATTATATGTCTGATTTTCATTCTCATTACAGCTCTGTTTCTTCCACTATCTCCCGAGAGTCAATATTTCTATTGTATAATGAGTTTATCAGTTTCTTTGCTGGAAACCTCTACCTGCTGTTGCTGCCTAGAATTAAATTAATGAGATTCTGAGGCCATAAAACCAAAAGAGTGAGTCAGAGGACGAGAAAATCACTACGAGCAATCCTTGAGTCATTCGATCCACAGAAAATATTGATCACTAGAGCTTTTAAAACTGACCTCTGTTAAAAACTTGAAACCCTAACCTTTGGCTTTTCTGTCCACCGAACCCTCAGAAGACACAAGAGTAACAGTTGGGACACATAATGTCCCAGGATTGAATTTCTAACGTGAGTAAGAGGGATTAATAATCTCGATCAATTAAAGCTGTGAAGGTGCTTTGATTCCGCGTCAGTATAATACAGAAATTATAATCCTTACAGATGCTCGCGTGGCCTGAATGAAAACATTGTTTGCTAGATGATAGTGTGATTAGTGAAAGCGATGCGGGCTGCAGATGAATTGATAAGTTTCCCCTCCATTAGACTTTGGGAGGCAACAGCACCGATCATGCTGTCGCCGCTGATCACAGAACTCATAAACAAAACCCAATTAGAGATGTGGAAAAAAAAACAGCAACGGGGGAGGGGTGGCAGAGGATTGATGGAGTGGGCGGAGCTGACTCCTATAGGACCTGCTGGGCCCCTGGAGATGTGTGACAGATGCGACAGTGTCTGGACGGCGCCTGGAATACAATATTATTCCGATGAATTAATAATCACGGAGGAAACCTTATAAATAATGAGGACCAATGACTGTTTTTTTTTTTTTTTTTTTTTTTTGTTTATTTTTTTTTTTTTTTTTTTTTTTTTTTTCTGACAGGCTATTAGCTAATCTGATTTATATTTACAAGCTTTAGTGAGATCCACCAACTGCACACATTTTCTCTCACCATAGGAAGATTACCGGCTCCAAACCACAAAGTGGGAGGTTGATAGCCGAAGCTGAGCCAGGTAATGTTGGCAAGCGAGCAGAATGTGTTGGTAATTAGCACCTCTCCATCACAGTTTTACTCCCAGGTCTGATTGTCATCTTACAGTAGATGGAAAAATGAGCAATGGAGAGTATGAGACATGACTCACATGCTGTGTCAGATTAAAAGTAGCCTGTTGTGCTTTTTTTAAATGTACAAAAAAAAAGTCAAAGTAAAAAAGAAATAAACCAATGCATGGAGGGCTAAAAAAAAAAAGGACGTGGGTGTTTCTCCTCTGTTTTAAAGCTGTGCAGTGATTTGACTGTAAGCCAGGGGTCTTCAACGTCTTCCAGGCCAAGGACCCCCAAACTGATGGAGAGATGGAGCGGGGACCCCCTACTTATATATATATTGTATAAAACTGTGTTTTATATTA
>JAPZDY010000006.1:22839231-22860848 GCA_029783645.1 Ctenochaetus hawaiiensis | reverse complement strand
AGTAATATACATATTACTAAGTCCAGTTGCCTTCGATTTATTTGCCCAGAATGGCTTACTGTTTCTTTGGTTTGGTGCACAGGTTGAAAACTGGTCTGATTTTATGCTAGCAAACTGAACTAGCATACATAAGGTGGGGGTGGACAGAGCTAGCAGCATGTGGTCGGTGAGCAGAAACCTCTGAATAGCCTCTTGTTGGTGCCTCCCTTTGTTTTGTTGTGTTGTACAAAAGTTCAGAGTCGTGCACACGGTGCCAAATACAAATACTCCCCTGACTCATGTTCACAACAGCTAAGCTGCCATTTCTCAGAAGTTATTATTATCATGAGTGCACTTTTTATCGTAACAAAACAGATATTATCACGAAAAAACTATGAAAATAAGACCCATGTTGTTTTAAACTGAAATGACCCCACAATGCTGCTGCTATGCTGCAGTGCTCAGGTCTGTCTGTGAAGGTTAACATCTGTAATCTCAAAAGCTCTAAGAATGTAATAATAGTTTAGTGTGGCAGCAGAGCCAAGACTCAAGAAGCCTGAGATCCCTGTTGATTCAAAAAGACATAATTTACAACCCGTTCTCCCTTTTTTTTGTCTTTATTTTTTACACACACCTCCAAGTTACGTGCATCACATCTGAAGTCAGTCCTTGGATTTATGTTTTTGAGTGAACTGTTCCTTTAATACCCTTTCCATGACTTCATTGTTCTTTTTTTACGATCAGATGTATATGGAGTTTCCAGGCTTGTG
Source organism: Ctenochaetus hawaiiensis (assembly GCA_029783645.1). Lineage (NCBI taxonomy): Eukaryota > Metazoa > Chordata > Actinopteri > Acanthuriformes > Acanthuridae > Ctenochaetus > Ctenochaetus hawaiiensis. The sequence goes on along the minus strand of JAPZDY010000006.1, from coordinate 22,860,099 downwards.
GAGTCTGCTGGCAGATGTGCTTCCACAGTGCTTCTTGTTAGCTACAGTTAAAGAGAGGCATAATCCAGCCTCTCATGCTCTCCATGTAAACATAAGCAGCACTTATTTTCTTTGCCATCAGAGTGAAACAAACCCATTGATGCAACACTGTCGCCTGAGTGATGTTAACTGTTTTAGGGCCTCAGACAGTGACTCTTGTTGTCACACAGGCTTACAGTAATTGCTTGTTCTCACATCCCTTCTCTATTTTTTTGTGCACAAGCAAACTATGTGAACGGACTGTCTGAGCTGGTGGCACGGTCCAGTGAACGTCCAAAAAAACGGCTAACAGTGGCACCTTTTTGTTTCCATTAAAGATGAATTCAGAGAGAAGAGCAGCAGATGTAACCCCCCCCCACCCCTGACATTTTTAAAGATTGGACTAAAAGTACTGGATTGCTGGCATCAACTACTCAACACACACTGTCTTTTAGCTTTTATATTTTCAACAGAGCTGAATCAAGTCGGGAGCAAACTGCTAATTTAGCACCACTGCAGATAATAAAAACCCTATAAATCTGTTTGTGTCTCTGTGTGTCAGTCTACTCTTTGCACCGGTTTCATGGTCACTAATTTAAAACAGGAATCCGGCCAAACGTTGCATTCCTTTCACTATGACAATGCACTTAGTCAAACATTAGGAATCTGGTAAGAAAAGCCAGAGTTGCCCTTGGAACGCCGTCAATGCAGGAGATGTACCAGCGGGAGAGTATATTTGTGTAGGACCTCCATAAGCACACAGAGCTGGGATTGAAAAAAAAAAAAAAACCCCAGCACTTTGCCTGCTAGGCTGAAATTTGCTCGCTCCGTTTGCGTAACTGTCAGGAGTTGTAACAGGAGATGAGATTTTCAGTTGGTGGTCCTTACCATGAGGAGGTGGGAATGAGGGGCATGCACTGGGAACGTGAAGTCCGTGTGGAGGTGGAAGGGGGTGGAAACACGCCAGTTGTAGTGGCGGGAGTTCAGTTTCACTGCGGAATGCACTGTTGATATAAAATGCCGTCCGTAAGGCCAAATAACCTCGCAATGTACCCTCGCGTGGTTCCAAGTGCTGTCATGCCACGATATAAACGACCAGTTTTTTCTTTCGTTTCAGAGCTGAAAGAGAGAAACTCAGAGCCCTAAAGTGAGCCGCTTGCTTTTCCATGAGAATTAACAGTGTGCGGTGAGCTTCAGCTATCACCACAGTACTGCAGTAATGTGCTGATGGGAGACATAAACAACACATCCAGCTTATTACCACTGTAATGTACCACTGTTTTTTTTTTTCAGCACTCAAAAGAAGCAAAAGAGTTTCACACTTGGGTTGTTTGAGTTTTATCAGGCCGAGTATTTCGAATAAATGTTGAGATGGCCCCGGTAGATGGTAAAACAGTTTTATTTCAGTGCTATAAGAGGTGGAAAAATAAGTTCTAAAAAGGAAAAACCCTGATTCTTTGTGATCAAAACAGAGAACCATAAAAGCTAAAAACAAGAAGGACATTACAGCGCATTGCTCTAAAGCAGGTGAGGGTATGTTAGTTAGTTTTGCCTCTTACTGCCCCACTTCTCTTTGGCCTAACATTTCTACATAACTCCATCAACCTGTGAGTGAAAAGCCTTTACAGTTGTGGTGTTGAGACCATCAGGCGAAAGTCTGTTTGAGTTGTTGGGAAATCAGAGCTCCACTGAACAGCCCTTCCTGGATAAATGGACTTGTCTCTGTACAGCTGCTGTCTATTGTCTCGCTAGACGACGGCTGGAATTCCAACGCTGATGATGTTTCCTTCGGTCTGGAGCTTTTTTGTTCGGAGCCAAAATCTTGAACTTGCCTTTATCTCACTCCCATTCTGACTAACTCGTGTCAGATCTGCTTTTTTTTTTTTATCTCTTGCTGCAGCTCCTTTTTGAATTATATCCGTGTGGACCATGTGCTGTCATGTCTTCAAACGTCAATGCTTCTGCAGTGAAAAAAAAAAAAAACCTTTGCATCAGTTAGGTTGCTGATGCAGACCTCCTACGGATTCATCTGCATTTCAGGAGGGTAGAAACTCCCAGAACAGTCACTTCTCTGCTTCATTGACTGCCTGATTCCCCCCCAGTTTTTAGAGTCTTCAATAATCATTTTTAATGCACAAGCTAAAACGCTGCCCTCCAGTGAGTTTGTGCTGTAGTCATTAATGGCTTTTGTGCTCAAAACACATGGATTATGTATACAAGCAGACAGCAGTTATTGGTATTTGAAATATGAAACACATCTTGTATCAGCAGGTAAATAAACACAGTAAGTCACTTTGCATATTCCACTGCAGCTTTGAAAGCAAAATGTTCAAATTACAGTTCTTCTAGAAATGTAGCTGATGAAAAAAGCACACTTTGCACTCATAAATACATACTACAGCTGTTTTTTTTGTTTTTTTTTTAACTGTAAAGACCGAACATGAGCTAAATGAGGTTGGTGAATGAGGGTCATTGTCCCTGTGCAGATGCACGTTACCAGCTGATGGTGCTGGAAAAGCCTGTAGTGCAGCAAGTTCTCCGATGATGAATAGATGTTTTTTTTTTTTACATCTGCTCATCAACACATTCAACACATCTATTTTCAGACCTGTTCATTTTTTATAAAACACGGTAACTGCCTGGATGATTCATGCCTGTGAGGTCTGTTTTAATTATGGCTTTCATTCACTTGTTAGGCAGACACTTGGAGAAACTGAGCTCTTGTGTAAGTGCCTCAAATGCACACCTATATTCTCATATTGCTGGATGCTTATTCACCTAATGGGCTGGAATATCTTATACGATTCTTATGGGAACATAACTACCTTACCAATTTGCATTCAGACACGTTTTTAACTATACTTTCAGACATTTTCCTGCATGGTTTGACATTTGACACTCCCGGTATATTTGATGTTGTTGCACGCAGAAGTACACATCATCAAAGAGACCTTATCCAGAGAATGTGGACGTCTGTTTATCTGCTGACTTGAAAGCTGAAAAACAGCAGACAAAGAAGAGACCTGTCCTCACCTCACCCTTTCTTTGAAATAATGTAAATTTAAACCTTATAGTTGCAACTTTGCAATTTAATCATACTTAGACAGAACTAATAACTTTGTAAAATACTTTTTTTAAAACCCTGATGCTGTCTAACTGCAGCTGTAGGAAACAGAACTAAAACCATTAAGGTGGATCAGAATTCATCCCCGGTTGCTGAATCCCACCTTCATGCCATAAGGCAGTGATACCGACCTTGACATTTAAATTATCAGGAGAGATAGCTCGGACAGGTTGGGCAGGGCTGAACTGGAATCAGTTGAGAGCATGTCTTGTCAATTTTCTCCTTCACTCCTTGTATTTAAATGTGATTGGATTCCAGTCGGATGTTTGACCACATCAAAGTGCGGCTGTGAAAGACACGGATGTGATGTGATTAGCCGAACCACCTCCTGACATGGGATGTACTGGGAGGACATAGAAGTGTAAAACGATTTTTTAATTCCTATAGAACGACTGCATGAGGTGAATAGCACAAAAATTAAAAAAAGACTTGTTGTTAGATACAGAAGGTTCACCTTGACCTTCTTTTCCAACTATAAAACTGAGATCAAGTGCATGCTTCTTGTGCACACGTATGCGGATCCATAAGTTTCCCATCACTATTCTCTCCTACATTCAGCTCATCCTTTCAAACTCAATTTTTTAACAGACACAACTGGAAAAGAGCCACTGCATGAAACAGCTTTCTCCTCTGCTTTCATCTTCCAGATACAATCTGGATATGAGACCAGTGAATAAATTAAGTAGTACCTTGTACATCATTTTAATGGAAGGGGGTGATTGAGTGGTGTTTTTGTAGGGCGGGGCTAAAGCAACACAGTCTGAATATCAAACTGAATTGCCTTTTTGAGCTCACTTTATTATCGAGTCTGACAAGGTGTTTATTAGACCTAATTTGTCCAAGACAGTGACGTAATTTTACCCCAACGTCACTTTCAGGCCACATAAAACTTATGCTGCTCCGTCTTAGGAGCAGAGGACTTATGATGGGTGATGTGTAAACAGTATATAAAACAGTTTCACTTATTTCTGTAAGATAATATCTCTGCAGTTTAGCGTAAAATAAACTTCTCTCTAAGCATTAAGACCAGAAGTATTTTACTTAGTGAAACAAATAGATACTGGCTGTGGCTCATTTGTTTGGAATCATGTTAGAAGCGAAATGGTTTTTTAAAAGACATCAGATTTTATATCTGATTGTGCTGTCGGGGCAAAATATCCTTCCATTACTCTGTGAGCCTTTTAATCTTGTCTCTCTCTGGACTAAAAGATGATTATAGTTTTTAACAACTTAATTTTAAAGCTTATATTTCATTGAGTAGTGCAAGAAGTTGAACTAACAAGAAGAAAAAAGCAGCGAGGTGGTAAGTTTGTGATACACTGCGTCCAAAGATTTGACCGTTAGCTCGTCAGCAGTCGTCATGGAAGTGAGAATCTGTCTCGGATAAATCATGTTGGTTGTATAAAACCTGTGGTTGACTTAGATAAGCCTGAATCACCGAGCTCCGTGGATCTATCACTGGAATGTTCCATGACTCACCTCCTCAGTATTCTCTGGGCAGAGATCCTCCTCTCTCTCTGGAGAACGTGGTCTGCTCCGTCCCTCGATACAGCGAGGTGGTAAAGGCTGGCAGGGCTGCGACTTTTCAAGGCCATTATCTCGACCACTGCGGCATCACTACCTTTACCTTTACCCACACTTCATTCCACTAAGTGTGATTGATGGAAATGTCCTGCCCGGCCCAGCACAGTGTCATGGCATTACAGTCGAGGGCGAGGACTGCTGTGAGAGGTACAGAAACGAGGACGGAGGTGGGGGGGGGTGGGACAGAGGATTTGAACTTTATCAGTGCCACTGCAAATCAGTGTGAGCAGACTTTATGCTTACACAATATATAAGAGCAAAGTCGTCACCCTTGACAACATGACGCTGAACCAGCCAGGGCTGTAATGGCTCAGGGCCGCTGGGACGGGGACAGCGGGCCTCTGGCGAGTAAACAGGGCTGTTCAGGAAATACAATAATAAACCTTTGAGGTTCACAGAGAGTTCGGTCAGAAATTGATGGTTATATCGTGTGTGTTTTTGCTCATCTGCAGTATTAAAATATTACAGGTTTACATAAAGTTTAATTCTGTCAGGACGTAACTGAGTGTTCATCACAAGAAAACAGTCTGTTTTCATTCCTTTAAGGGTCACTGCAACAAAAAGTGGTAATAATAATAATAATAATAATAGTTTTTGCCTATATCCTTGCAACCCTCAGTATAAAATTATAATACTTTTGATTCTGATACCTTTGAGTTATAATATATACTATAACTATATTGTAATGGAATACTTCTGCATGGTACTTAAAGTAAAGTATTTTTAAAAAAAAAAAAGCCCATTTCATCACTTCCTGAATCTGTCTTTAGAGAATCAAAAACCTCCTATAGGCCTTGAAACAGACTTAAAGAAGTTTGTCGTCTCCTCAGCTTCAATTAACTTACTCACAACTGATACAAAACCACCCGACCTGCCGTCCATCTGCAGCTCAAACATGGACAGATTCATATTGTTGAGAAGTAAAATGAAAATGAAGCAACAACCTGCTGATAATTGTTTGTAATCCATTACTACTTCTGTCATTTATTTATATAATGCGTCTCAAACTTTAGGAGGCGTTGCGCCTCCAATGACTTGTTTGCACAGTGCAAACACAATGATATTCAGACTCCTTCATAGATATTATTTTACTCCCGGAGGTGAACTGTGACCGTTGCCTCGCTGAGCTCCATGTAGCTCCTAAAAGAGCCGCCTCACAACCTCCAGCATCGATCCAAACATTCTCCAAGGTTGCATTCTGCTGTGGGTCATGTGAGTCACAGCTGTAAACCTTGATTACACGCCGCTTCTTGGGGAGGTACACTTCACATGCGTGACCTGTGGGAGCGGCGACTGTACAATGTGTTCCCTGACCTCTTGTGGGCGAGGTCACATGAAAGCACCAAAAAAAAACCCAACGTGGGCCGTCACAAACCCAACAGCAGCTATTTGACTCTGATCTTTTATTTACTATAATGAACCAAATGTGGCCCAAAGTGCCTCTGCTGATCTTTACATGTACTGAAGATAATTTGCTCTCAAATCTTACTATGAATGACACTGCCAGACTTTCTTTTTTAAAAATGTGCAATTTCATGTTGATAGCAGCGGCGAGGCTGCTTTGTGGCCTCGCTGAAAGTTCGGAATGTTCAATTTCAATAAGCTCAGCACAAGAGGTTGACACCAGCAGCAAGTAATTGAAAACACTTTTCAGGGTCATGCTCCGTATAGATCTGAAGAGTAATTCTAGCAGGCCGAGATGACAGAAACAGAAGTCAATGGGAGTTATTGCCTTCCTAGTGGGGAGTTCATTGCTGAAGATCAGACAGGAGAAAAAAAAAGTGACAAAGCAGGCAACCCAAGGAGACATCCAACTCTTCAACCCTCGCCCACCACTACGACTGCCTATACAACCACACTGCCTCCTGACTGATGACTGAACAGTGTCCACAGTGTGAGTTTTGAAGGCCTGAGGGTTCTGGAAAAAGACACTAAATGCTTTTTCAGAGCTCTGTTTAGTTCTTCTATCATAAAAGATTTTCTGGCCGAAATGATCATTAAGTTTACAGACAATTCTGAGGATAATTCTGGTTTATCACAACTGGGGTCACCACCGTTTTTATCGTTTATATCTGGAAAAACAGCAACATTGAAAGAGCAAGATGATTATTACAAGAAGAGAGTCTGGTGATCAGTCTTAATCCCTTGTTGCAAACCGTAACCATGATGCAGTGGACAGTTTGTATAATAATTTAGTGGTTTCACTTTGTTTGCTCATTTGAATATATTTGACTATCCGTGGGTTCTGTGTACAAAGTGTCTGATCGTTTTACTGTGTTTGTTCCCATCAGACTTCTTTTAGTGATGTGGCCATGCTCCCAGACCTCCATAATTATCATCAGTGTTACAAATGATGTCCAAAAACTGCACAAACAAGACCTGTTATTATTAAGAAAGCTGAATTATGAATTCAGTTTTCTTTTTTTTTTTTTTAATAGCCGCGAACATTACTTAAAATATTTATCCCTCTGGTTTGATCTATTTGTTGGACAGCCTGTTGTGTTTTGTTTTCTCTTCCATTTTTATGCCTGTCACAGTTATTTTTCTGGCCTGTTGGTTTGATTATATGCTGTGTTTCTTATTGCAAAGTGACAGCACGGAGAAAAAAGCTCGGTGCGAACACAATGCATAATGACTTTATTAAATGCAGGCAGTTTGGGGGAGAAATAGTATGCTTGCTAAACAAAGCCCCGCTCTCTTGGGGTTTGCCCAAAAATACTACATTCAAGGTTCATTTCATCTAATACCTCCACAGTAAATTTTTCTTCTTCTTTTTTTTTTCATTTCTAACCAAGGAACATCAGTAGTGTCTTACAGCTTTGTGTATCTTCTGGAATAAGATATTCTGAAGTCTCTTGGGTTTCCTGCAGTTAATTCTGCTGGTGACGGTGAAGCAGAGATCGGTAGAAAAAAAACTGGGATAAACACAGAGAGGCACACTACTGTCTTGCCTGACCGAGTCATCTTCATTGTATTTTTGCTTGGTCAAGGCTTTGAGCTCATGATCTCTGGAGAGAGGGATTTCAGAAGTACTAAGCTTTGTTGTTTTCTTTTTTTTTTTCCATCTTCCATGGCTCTAATTAATCAGGGCAGGCTTCTACCAAGGGGCTTAGCTGGCCCCTTGTCAATTTGCAGCTATCGGCTTGCTTAGACAGGCCTAAAGAGCACCAATCCAGTTGCCATCCACGGCAGATAGCAATCTTTAATGGGAAAAGCCTTAACAAGCTAATGAGATGCTGGGCAACAAAATACAACAAAGTAGAAGCGAGGTTGCCAAGGGGATGTAGAGATTTTTTTGGACTTTTAAATGGATTTAATGAGTGCTATAATTCTAAAACTGATCCTCATGTATTAGTTTTGTGATTGTGCCCTTCATGAGAACAGTGGAGGTCAATTCTGGGATATTCTCTCTTCTTTTTATCAGGACCTCAGTAAATGTGACGTTATCTTATCGTGCCATTGACAGAATCGTATCGGCTCGGGCTCATTTCTCTGGTGGCAAGGAGTTTAAAAGTCTCAAGTGGTTCATCTACCTGCAACTGTTTAAGCAGTTTTTTTTAACAGACTGGATTCATTTGGATGCTTTTTGTTTTTAATTCTTATTTTTTCTTACAAGCATATTGTTATTTTTTTGGAAACTTCTAAGACAATATAACCATTAGGCCTCATATACTTAAATCAAGAGTAGTAACAGAATTACAACTCTATGGATAGAGTTTATGAAAATATAAATACTCTTTGTTTGAGGTGATTGTGTAATAAAAACATACTTATTCCTTTTCTTCCATAAATTGCCAATAGAATTTTACCCACTGAATAGTATTCAGGTTTACTTTTCTCTATGGAAGGGCTACAGGCGTTATGAAAAGCTCCATTACCTTTGCCACTTAAAAAAAGGTTCATTTAGCTCATTAATAGTTCATTAATTGTTTCTTTTTAGTAGGGCTTCAAGCCAGAGCCAAAGAGCTGTCAGTCATGCCCTACTTCTATTATCGTTTGGTGAACAGTGCTGCTGAGCTGAGTCAACTCATAATGCACAGTTGTTGGTGTGACTCTTAAATAACCCACCAGTCGCTGTTGGAAGTGAACATGGTGCAGCCTGTTTTTAAATGTGCACTTAAACAGACTGAACTAGAGCTAAAAATGAACATTATTTTATTTAACCTTTTTCAAAAATGAACAAAGTCAGATGTGACTCTGTCTTTTAATCACTTGTCTCAAATGATGCATCATGCTCTCAAGCTTCACAGAGACTGGCACCTTTGATCAATGTCCTGCTATAATTTAAGATTAAGAAAAACACAAAAAATCCACTAAAGATAAAGCCTTCGTAAAAAGAATTCATTCAGTCTTTCTAAGGATTATTTTAGGTGATACTGAAGGGAGTCACTGTTGTGAAAGGCATCGAAATGGAGCGTCTGGTTCCTACTTTCCTTTATATTATTACTGAAAGGCAGGCGAGCTGAGGCCTCGGCCACATTCAGGCAGAATTAAATTTAGGAAACCAGAGGCCACTTCGAGCTTTGATACATCGCATCATGAACAAGATGTAATGGAATACACTGCGAGCTAATAACAGATTGGAAATTTTATTTAAGTTCATTTGTCACCTGCTGGTCATCAGTTGGCTTCTGCCCTAATGCATCATCCTGCCCACAGAACTGCAGACACATTCTAGCAGAACAAGTGACTTCCAAGCCGCAGACTTTGATAGCTCATTGCAAATGTTAAATCAAATGGTGCGTGTTGCCTGCCTCAGGTCTTCAGGCTCTATTGACAATCCAGTAGTATGTTTCAGATTTACTGGTTCGTGTCCAGCCAGCCCTTTTATTTACAGTACGTTGAATTGTGGGATCTGAAGCGAGGAACATCTGTGAGCAATTGAGGTAAAAGCGGCGCAGGACTTCATCACAAGCGCCGCTGACATTAGGCTTCTTTCTACTGTGGGCCACTTTTTTGCCTTGTTATGCTCTCTGAAGTCCGTATGAAGTAAAGTGGGGCTGAAACTACTGTTATTTTCCATTTGTTGATCTTTTAATCATTTCTTTGAGAAGTTATTTTGAAACGGTAAACGGTAAATATTGCTATCACGATATCTTAAAGTCAAGTATCCTGTTGGCTGGTTTATATAAGAGAATGAAAAACAACAAATACTGGCACCCCTTGCAATTTAAGTGCAAGATATGTTAATTATTAACAGGCTATGTTGATTATTTAAATGGGAATTTACTTAACAAATAAAGAAAAAAATCTCTTGGCCTTCAAAAAGGCAAAATTATGCCGAACTCATAATGAAAAAAGCAGATATTTAATGCAAGTTTCAGGATATCGCTCGTGTACCCAGACAAAACTCCGCCACAGGCAGACATGTTATCTGGAATCCCTCTTCAATCATTACCAATATACATCTTTTCTGAGTTTTGGAAGAGTCTGAGACGGTTGTATTAGCTGTCAAAGCTTTGCAGACTGGCAGGAGGCTCTATCTGTTTACCGGCCAGCTGGAAAGGGAGAAAGCAAGGTTGCGATTAAGTCTGCCTATGAGGTAAAAGGCAGGAGATAGTTTAGACATGATAAGCCAAGGGACCCAAGCGTTGTTGTGTACCAGATGGATGGAGATATTGCGTGCGGCTTAAGGCAGCGTGGAAAGATGAAGGGATTATAGCGGCCAATCTTTCTGTCAATACATGGTTCGAAGGCTAGAAAAATTTACCTACAACAGCTTTTTTCCAAGAGACAGAGACATGCACAAGCAAATCAATTCAACTTTTACCAGGAAAAAAGATGTGCTAAATGTGTTCCTGCACAGTTATTAGGTCTTAAATAACTGGCACATAAGTTTGATATCATTCATTGTCACAAATGCCAGGTGTTTTTTTCCCCACCTGTACTGATCACAAGTCACAGAAAGATCCCAAAGAAATAGTTTTTTTAAAAGTCAGCCTCCCCATGAACCTAATTTCCCACAAAATCTGACAGCATCTTGTACTGTGATGTTAAGGAGTTGGGTATCATGATGCCGGATTTTATTCCATTTTAGCGAGGAAAATACGAGCACAACACACATCCGTTCCCACCTTTTTACCGTCTGATTCATCAGAAATTAATTTCTGGTTTGCTCCGTGGATCATCTCCTTGAGTTTCCACAATAAGCAAATTAACTGCATGAATGTGATGGTAGTACCCAGCTGTTCAAGAGGTCTCAATGCAGCTTATTTTTGTCAGCACCAGAGTGCCAGTGACAGAATTAACAAACAAACGGCGCCAAAAGGGGTAATTATTTGTTTGTACAACCTCCACAAACAGTAACAGAGTCTTCAAATGGACATTTTTTATGCCAAGAGGCACAATGGGATGCTAGCTGGAGGAGTATCTCTTACCAGCGGACTCAAGTCTTCATTGTCCTGCAGCATTGTGTTTTCCCATCACATCACTTCTGAAATCATCATTATTGTTTACCTTTCCAGCCCCAGTTGTGGTATCAAGGCGTTCCTCACGGTGAAACCAGTCGCAACAAAGCCCAGTGTCTGTGTACCTTTAGAGCGACATGCCATTAAATGTGACAGGCGTATTGGAAATGATATTACACCGAGGTTTCGAGGCCATCGCTCACCGGCTCCTGACAGGTTACTGATGAGAATCACAACTATTTCCTGTCTTCCACCCACAGGGAAATGTTTTTTTTTGTTGTTGTTGTTGGGGGAGGGGTCAGTGCAACCAGGAGTGTTTGTGATGGTGGCATTGACAAAGAGCATTTGTTTTCGCTCTTGAAAGCGAAGCGGTGAGGAAGCGTGAAAGACTTCTCTGTTTTTTTTATTATTACGCCTGTATTGTCCTCGTTCTCTCTCTCATGTGAATAACTGCTGAGTTTGTGGCCACTTTTATCAACCAGGAAGACGTTGTTGTCATTTTTTTTTTTTACCTCTAAATATTCACCACATCTGGAACCAGAGCTGTTTATTTTCCGACTTTGTTCATTTCCTGAACATCCTGTAACGTCCATACACAAAGCAGGCAAACATTGCTGATTTTAAGGGTGTCTGCTAACACTGAAAACATCCCGAGCTCTTTACTGCTGCCTCAGTGTTTGTGAACACTGCTGGAGACTCTTACTTTTTGAGAATTAATTTCGCCCTACTGTTCTACAGAAAAAAAACATTTTATTTTTCACAGAGTACAAAAGGAGAACTTCAAAATAGGTTTTTCTATACAGTAAGCTTTATTTTTGTGCACCGCACATATAGCACCTTAAAATATTGTCTCCTTTTTTAGTGTCTTCTATCCAGATGCCTGAATAAAAACTATCTATGACAGGTTGCACAATCTTTACATCTTTGAAATGGCTCATTTTTCCGCCCACGGTATATTTTTTTGTTAAATCACAATGCAGTGAAAGTATCATATACTCGCGTATGGTAGAGTGGGAGTAAAATGTTCGGCATATTTCCTTGATTGATTATTTAAATGATTCATGGATATTCTTCACATGTTTCAGATGATGCTCTCATGTTCTGTGTCATATTTTATCTGACTTATGACTTTTAGAGTTAACCCTTTTTCCCCTCGTTTCTCCATCGACACATTCACATGTCTTCCTCTCACTTTGCTTCTCCTTGAGCTGAATATTTGAGCAGATACTCGTTCTACTGGGCAGCAGTCCTATTGTGCTTTGCTTCCAATAGACTGTTTTTCTCCCCTGATTCAGTCACATCAGGACTGAAAGGCTTGCTGCAGAAATAATAGCCTGGTGGCGTTGCACAGTCATCAGCACTTTGAATCGCAGGAGGGACGTGGGCTGTTCTCAGACCGTACGACACAAATACTCACTATCTCATCTACAGAGAGGAACAGTGACGGAAAAGAAAATAACCGTAGATCCTCGTAAGGTTTTCAGATGCCGTCTCCAGTTTCGAACTAAAGCTGTGAGAATCTTCACAGAAGCTTCTGCAATTAAACTTCAGAAGCGTTTTGAAGTGCTGTTATCACTGCTGCTTGTGTAAATTGGAAAATTACAATTCTGCCACTGTTTTGGCTGAAAAATGGGTCATGACTATTTTTTTTTGTTGGCACAATAATATTTCAGAAACCATATTGACTACAGTAAAAGATCTTAACCTTCCTAGGTTTTTTTTTTTTTTTTACCAGCTTGATGAATGGATGCATTTTATGGGAACCTTCGTATCTGGATCCAAATCTTGACCTTTTGTAGAGTCTAATGTAGAAGATAAGCTCAGCCGTGGGATCTTTAGATCATTTATCGGAAGACATAAGGGCCATTGCCTTATAAAAGCCAGTAATGATGTTACAATTGAATTTGCCTGCGTACAGGACAAAAGACAGAGGTAGAGATAACAGAGGTTCCGATTAGGCATCTGGCAGTCCAGGATGTAATGAGATTGCGTGGGTATGAGTTGATTATGCTGTCATATTGATAAAAAATAATTGCATGTTCCATCATCCCTGGGGGGGTTTGACGTTGGGAGTTTGAGAAGTGATTTAACAGTGCAAACACATGGATTATGGTGGATAACCTCCCCTTCCAAAGAGCAGCAATGCTCATGTGTGTTAGCATTGAAGGTCAGCTCTATTAAAACCCAAATTCTGACACCAAAGAATCGTTTTGGAATATCTAACTTGTGTTTGATATCGTATAGTAGGTTCTGGATTTAAACTGTGTTCATTGTAGCCTCTAAGTTTAAGTTACTGTCGGTCTACATGAGACACAAACCCGTCAGAGCTTGTGTACATGATTCTGAGTTCTATGCTTCCTCTTTGACGACTAATTTTGTTTTATTCTTAGGCTTTTTTTTTGTGAGCTTGATAATTCAGATGCCTATTTGAAAAAACAGCTTCACAGGGTGGTGGAAAGGTGCCACTGTGATGCAAATAGCACCCTTCTGTTTTATTTTTGAACCCAAACACCAAGGTTTGGATTCTTGATCAAGCTCATCGTCCATAAAAAAAAAGAACATACACAAGACAACAAAATCAACTCCAGTGCCTCATTGAAATATATTTAATTTATGCAGATGACATGCTATTATGTTATTCAGTTCTACCTCAACAATGATTTGCCTGCAATTTTTGCCAACAATCAACAGAAGGTTCCTTCCTCATCTGCATTTTTACTGCAGGTATTTTCTCACAGACAGAAGTTAGAGGTCAGCAGATAAAGGCTTTAACGTTTGGAGTTTACAATGAAAGGACACGTTAAAATACTTCAACAGGAAAGAGATAAATACATAGTATAAATATGTCCTGAAAATTATGTTGAAATGTTCAAACGCTGGATGCAACTGGCTTTGAATTCAATTAGATTTGTGTGAAAGAGAGGTAAAATTTGAAAAATAAGTTGAAGGGTTGAATATAGACAGACGTTTTTGAGGGTCCAGTAGGTGTCCGATTTTTTTATAGATTAGATTCTTCCAGGAAATATGCAAAACAGGAAAAAATAACTATTAGCATGAGAAACTGAGAATAAATTGACTCAATCTCGGCTCATAACAGCACAGGCTTTCATTGACCTTCTCTCTTTGCTTCCTCAAGACAACTTAATATAACTTGACGTATCTGACAGTTTGCTGTATTCTGCCCTCACCATCTGAGCTACAGGGGCGGACAACCTAATCGGACCCAGAAAATGATAACCAGAGGAACTGTGCTTGAATTAGGGCTGCAAACATCAGGAACATTGTACTGAAACAGAGAGCTGCTTTAACTGTTACATCATAGCTGTTATGGATGTCTAAGTCTAAGTTGACGCTCGAAAAGAACAGAGTTTCACTGATGTTACGCAGATTTAATTCTTCTTGGCCTTCATGCATTGATTGTATTGATGTTTTTTGTGTTTTTTTCATGCGGTTGAACAAGTTGTACTGTGATGCAGACACAAGTCTCTCTGTTCAAATATGTTTTGTTCTTGCTTAACATCACCTGCCCTGAACCCAAAATACGTCCAAACAACAGATGATGATCTGTTTCGAAGGACCAGCTCTTCCCTCTGCTCCAAACATCTAATTTTTGTTTTGCCCGTCTGCTGTGTTGCTCACGCCACTGCAGGGTGCGTGCAAAGCGACAAGACTCCAACTCAGAAACCAAAATATCTCGATCGTCCCCCGGTGACTTGCTGTTAATTTAGAAAGTGCTTGAATTGATATGCAGCCGAGTTTTCTATGAGCCAAGACGGCCTAGTAAAACTCAATATCACAGTCGATCATGTTCATTTAATTGTGGGGAGCCATTAGGAGTAATATTTTTGAAATTTTGCAGCCCTGACTCGAATGCATCACCAAATCCGATACCCTCGGACATTCCTAAACATAAATAAAATGCATATTAACTTCAGCAGCTTCCCCCCCTCAGACATTGTAGTGCCTTTAAGAGCATCAATGATATGATGTCCAACAGGTGGGAATTGTGGGATTGCCCTCTCACACAATGACTTCCTGCAGCTGGTAAGATGTGGACGTTTTCTTTGTTCAGTCTGTAAAGTTGTTTGCTGAAAATAACAATAAAAGTAACTGAATAGTAACAATGTTTGTCATCACTGTGTTAATCTGAAGTTTAAGGACAATCTGAACTTAATGTAACGCTGAACACAAACGCACCAGGGATTTTACTGTGTGTGAAATTCATGGTTAAAATAAAAAGGCAATAAAAGTAAGCAAGCAAAGTGTTCTAATGAAATTGCCTGGTTATAAAGTCCACTTTTTCAAATAATACTTATTACTTTTCATCTTATTGCCAGTCGGATCTGAAGGTGGTGGACTCAATAAAAAAAACATCTCCAAAATAAACTCGATTAAATTAGTCTTTTTATCTTTGTTTTCAAGTGTATGAATTTCCAGACCAAAAAAAAAAAAAAAAAAACCTTTTAAAAGTTTTAATATCTTTGGATAATTTAGTGATACTATTATCTCTGTTGTGTACTGTTTACTAATGTGTCAACATGGAGTACTGACGATCCTGAGAGGACGTATAATTTCACAGTGAGGTTTTTTTCCAAAGAGGGGGAGTTGATAATTGGTTCCTCCAGCACTTGTGCTTTGTTTACTTAAAAAAAACAAAAAAACAAAAAAAAAACCACACTAATTTTCCCAAAAATTCGATCTGGCTGCTTGTTTGAGCAACACTCAGGATGATTGCTGACTCTACTGTCCCCTCCTGAGTTATAACAGCAGGCTCATTAGAGGAAAAGTTGATTGACTCTGTATGCGATTGTTTTGAAAATTAAATCTATAATTTGAGCGCTAAGATTATCCCCTGCACAAAAACTGATTGTTAGATTTGATTGAATCTGAAGCATTAATGATAGAGAAATGCTGAACAAATTAATTGGATGTATTATCGCGTGGTATCACAAAGTGCGCTGCAGTTGTATGGCAGTTTTGTATAACCTGCACAGCGGTAGGACCAGTAACGGTGACAGCATTAGCATAATATTTAGCTATTTAATATTTACCCATGTCGACCTAAAGTAATGTGTCCACAATTACAGCACGCTGACCATAAACTGCAGACAGCATTAGAGCATTTTCACATACAGCAAATGGAAGCATCTTGACACTCTGACAAGTAAATGGAGTGTAACAGGATGCAGCAGGGGGTTTGTATAAAGCTCTGGCATGTTTCTCTAACTGAAGGTACTTAATAAACAGCATTTAAAATTTGTCAGTTTACCACTGAGACGCATCAATATTTAATGATTTAGCACTTCTATCATAAGATCTCTCGCTCTTCCTCCCAGCACACAGCGAACTCTCTGATGTCGGACTTATGTGCTTCCTTTTCAGGTCGTATTCTGACTGAGACATCAGATACGAAGCAGCCTCACTTACAGCCGCTAACTGGCTTTTAACTCAGTCTGGCCAGTAATTAGGCCAGAAACAATCTCTGGGCACCTTGATTCAGTCCTGATTCAGAGCTCTAAGGTGCAATGATAAAAGAAAAAAATGGTTTAAAAGCATCTTACCGTCTCCTGTTTGTATGAGAATGATAATGAGGGGGAGGTGGAGTGCACGGCTGTTTTATTAATGTTTGTTGTTGTAGCAGTGAAGAGGAGCATCTCTGCTGCACCGTTAGCCTGCATCAGCTCACTGCTGTACAAGATACCGAGCAGATTGAGTTTATGAGGTTAAACGTGACATTTTTTGGCATTTCATTCCACATCTGCATTGTGATAGAATTGATTCATTTTTTTTTTGACACAGATGTCACATCTGTCTGATATCTTGTTCTTGTTAACTTCCAACTTCTACTGTTTGAGCTGGAAAGTTCCAGTCGTTTTTTTTCCCTGTAATGTTTTTCCAATTCTCATTCTGACATGTGAAGTACAAGTTGAATTGTGTCTTGCTTACCCTGCACATATTTCTGAGCTGACCAGCGTTTAGGCACAGATTTAGAAGCAAACAGATGCTTTTGGTTTGACAGTATTTACTGTTTGATTGGACGATTGTTGGTGCACCGGCGCTGCCTGGATTCAGGAGTCAGATCTGTTTTCATCTGGACTCTCAGGATGTGTTTGTTTGGCACATGTTGTGCTTGTTCTGGTAACACAGCACTTTGACTCTGCAGGATGAGATTCATCCACCAGCAACGTGCAGCTGAATCATGCAGCTTTTTCTGATTGAAAACTGCAAATTTCAGAGACCCAAAATTACCGGTTCTTTATTAAAGATTGCACTCCGACCTTTAATTACAATTGATACTTTGATGAGATCTTTATCTGATTACATCTGGATGATAACATCTGACCAGATCCTTTGCATTCACGCATTTCATGACCTATCACTGGATATTTAAAGTGATTTTGATGAGCAGCTTGAGATAACAGAAACAGGAAGAGATGGGCCATGTTGCCCCGCGTCAACAGCACAAATGCAATGAACAAGATTGCATCTGTTATAATCTCTTTAAGACTGGATGTGGGTTTGCACATGTGCACATTCGTTTAACCTCAGTCAGACAAACCTGCTGCCTGTCAGTCAAGTTAGAGGAGTCAGTTTATTTAGTGGTCTGTGTCAAGGAAGACCATGACTCGGAGCAGTTTGGTCCCAAATCTGCTGGCTTTGTTGGCAAAGTCCGAGAAAAGTTTGTGGTCTTAATACTTCTCAGTCAGAGCTTAATCCTGTTATCTGTGCCCGTGCGCTCTGCCACTGGCTCGCTCTCTGCTCGGCTCTGCTTGTTTTCAGCGTTCGGCCTGGACGCCCGTCTGCACTGTTAGTCTGAGCTGTATGAAACAGACGTGATGGTGACGCCTTCAAATCACAAAACAGACAGCCAAAGGCTCTTTGTTGTTGAAGCAGCAGTTTAAAATGAAGAAGCAGTTCCACACCTTTTGATTTTTTACTCGCTGGCAATTTTCAAGTAAGTCTGGCAGAGCTGACTCATGAGCAGCCGCTGTAGGCTCAGACTGATGTTTATAACAAAAGCTGGCCAGCCTTTATTTTGGCTCACCGACTAGCTGATAACACCTTATCAGCTCTGATGAATGTACTGGCAAGACAGATAAATAAGGAGAACTACCAGCCTTTTTTAATTTGTTTCCATTAACAGTAAGATTCGCAGGAAATAACTCAGCTGGTGTTTGAATGTTCAAATATGGATGCAGATAAGATGATGAGAAGGTTTGTGTGTAATACTTTTGAATTTCAGTCTCTTTTCTAATGAAAAGTGATACATTTTAAAGTTATTAAGACTAAAAGTCGGTACAGTTGCATCATGGATCCCCTGACGCAACTGTATTAAACCCAAAGATCCACTGGCAGATTATCACTGTGTATGAGATTAACACCATGTGACATCACATTTCTTTCGGCTATAGCTGTTCAATATGGTTGCATAACGTTTTAACCTCTGTGTAGTATTTTTCATTGTTACTAGTGGAATATTCCTCTGTCATACAGGATTTTCATTGAGTATTCATACATGGAGTCACAGGAAAAAAGTATCAGTGAGAAAGTAATCAGTTACCACTGAAATGAGTTGAAACCATGCTGCTCTTGTTTTGTTAACATGCTCAGGTTGTGTTTCCTGGAGATCTGAACCTCCACAATCTGCCACCTTTGAGTCTTTTCATCACCTGAATCTGTCAGTCAGCCAGACACTCGGTGTGTTAACACCTCCAGGTCGCCTAAAATTAGAGGTTTGGCAGCAGCCCTGGTCTTCACCTATAGAATAAACCAACTAAACTGGAGCATCAGGGGTAATTCAGGATGCTCATGCTGTCTGTTGACTGTGTGTGTAAAAGCAGAGCTGTGTATTCATTCACTTCAACAAAAGACTTAAGTTAGTGAATCAAAAGTTGTACAAGTGTTTCCTGCTCTTGGAGCTGCTGACATGAAGAGGATGTTTGACGGTCGAGTCTAACAACTGCAATTTTCTCCAGTTTACTTTTTTAAAAAAAAAATAGCAAAATCAGTGAATTGACAGGATTTCTTTGTTTGCTTTCTTTTACTTTTTATTTATTCAGGGAAGTTTCACTCAGATGAAGCTTCTCTTCTGCAGCAATCGTCCTGATGGCATTTGTGCAGTAACACACATTCACACCTGAAAGCTGACGTGTAAATCCACCGTCTCGTCTGCTGACCAATGAGCTGCTTCACTGGAGCAGTTGGGGGGGTAAAAGGCCTTGCTCAAGGGCACCTCAGTGCTGTTAAAAGCATGTGTATGGGAGGGCAAGCTCTGTTTTTTCATTTACCCGCCAGTTCAGAGAATAAACTGAGGTCATAAAATATCATAGCTCATAATAGATCATAATAATAAAAACACTCTCTACGTTACCAGTTTATTTTTGGATGCTTATAGACGCACGACCGCTTCCAGACTTCACATGGACTACAGATATTTACGGCCTGCTGCTTTTGCAAGCTGTGCATTTTCCACAAAGTCTGGACATATTCCAAAAAAACATATATTGATTTATTTATTTGCGGTGGCAGACAATCAAAACAGGTCTGAGCTCAGTTTCACACGAGTCCACACACGACTGTGCCGGCTGTGAAAGAGCAGAGCCGAACTCTCGTTCTGAGATTGCTCAAACAGCAGAGATCACTCTCCTCGCTGACTTCTGTACATTTATCTAGTGGAACATGACTCACTGCCTGCGGATCACAAACAGTGGTGGGCGTCCACGATGGCAGCACTGAGATAATCTAATACCGACCGGCTTCTTTTGAACTTCTGCAAACAGGCCTTTTGTGGCAAACTTAATGAAAAGAGGAACATCAACAATGAATGAATTCCCACTGAGTCAATTTTTGTCTGTATGGTCACCAACCTAGGATACAGTAACTTTTCCCCTTGTGCCATATTTTTGTCCAAAAACTAAAATACTTCAGTCACAACAAGCGCTGGGGGACAAATTCCTTCATCATAAATTTGACGAGAAAGATAAAGGTGACAAAGTGAACAGAGATGGACAGTATCTTGTCTTTTAATGAGATTTTTAACAATGAAATCAAAGAGAACACCAAACATTTGATTTCAACAACCAGCTAAGCTTATTTGTAGGAGTTTGTTTTGTTGAAATGGCTCTTTAACCTCCGCAAAGGGACTTTTAGGGCTGCTGCTTGTGCCAAACCTCATTTATTGCATCAAAGTTGAGTGACTAAAAACGGCTTTGATGCGGGAAAACACCGGATTACGTTGCTGTTCTTTCCGTGTGTGTTTCTCGAAACAAAAAACTCATGGACCTTCACAAAAATGCCTTACGTTGGGGCTAAGAGGAGTTGCAGATCAAATTGATGATAAAATGTTATCTTTAAGTGCTACTTGGAGGATGCAGCCAAGTGGTGCTGCCAATGAGCAATCAAAACTGTGGGCGGATTCTTATTAAGACGTTTCCCTTTGAGTATCTGTGACCTTTTTCAGCCATTTGCTTACATTCCTATCACTTCAAAGTTCCCTTTTTCTCTCTCTCATTTGCCCTTTTGCCTGCCCCCTTTTCTTTAGCACTTGAGGGCTGTGATGATTACCACTTTAGGAAAAGTAAAAAGGACATGACTTTTTTCTTCAGGTAGATTAATAAGTTGACCTTGGCATTCGCTTTGCGCAGCCCTTTCACTCGTGCAAAATTGTCATGATTCACGGGCTATTAAAGAGCTTGAATGAGAGAAAGTGTTTTTTTTTTTTTTTTTTTTTATTAT
>JAPZDY010000006.1:22827532-22838545 GCA_029783645.1 Ctenochaetus hawaiiensis | reverse complement strand
AAAGTTTTTTTTTTTTTTTTTTTTGTGATTCTCCTGGAGGAAATAGTGTGAAAAGGGGGCAGGCTGAAAATCAGAATTTCCTGTTCCAAATACAGACACATTCCATTTTTCCGCCAGAGAAGAACTGTGACTGGTGGATTGCATGCTGGGATTGAGGAGACATGCTATAAAACTAGGGGGAAAAAGAACAAATTAAAAAAAAAAAAAAAAAGAGTCCAGTCTTTGTTTTTCTGGTCAGATTTGGTCCTTTTATGGCCTGCAGCGTTTGTGTGCAGCTCAAATTAAAGAAAGACTCCAGTCGTGTCTAAATGAGATGGTGTCTCATTACTGCTTTCAGACTCACTCATGCAGTGTTTACAGCTGGCGGCGATGGGACACTGACCCTCAACCAAGACAGAGGAGATGGGGCACATGTGTATTTAATGCCCCCGTATGAAGCCCTGATTATAGCGCCACCTCAGCAGTAAAAGGTTGTGATGTAACCTGAGACAGTGTTAATCCCTTAAGCTGACTTGAAATTAAACAAGCAAACAATACAACGGCAAGCTGCCGTGGATTAATGCTTAAAAAAAAAAACACTGCGGCTCTGACGTCACTCGCTTCAAAGTTAGTTTCAAATGTTCACCTTTTTTCGTTTTAACGCCGCCTTTCCTTCTCCGCAGTGCTGTGCTGACGTGTCATTGTCATTAATGCAGAAACACGATCAACCTTGTTCGGGCTAAAAAACTGAGGAAGAGTGAGGAGCAGAGCTGCTGTCCTCCATGTTTTTTTTTTTTTTTTTAAAGGTCACCTGGAAATAGCTGTACATTTTCTTCTCCTCTCCTAAAGAAATGATCCCGTGTTGTTTGCAAAGCGTTTCTGCTCAAAGGCGTCTTGCTTTCATTCACCTTGCATCCGGAAGGCTTTTCATGTGTGACTTTGTGGACTGAATGTACTGTTCGAGAAGTTGTTTACAATCTAACCTTTTTTTTTTTTTCTCTCTCTCTCTTCCTTCTCTGCTCCTTTGGATCCATTGGTGGCCTCTTCTCATGTCTTCAACAGGTGAGTTATCTGATTACTTTTATAAACCAGTAAAGAAACTCAGAGGAAAAAAAAAACCCCAAAAACATCCAAGGTGACTCTTTAATGTAACAGAAAGCCGGTTTTTTAAATGCTTGTTGCTTACAGCCAATTGGCCCATTTACTGGTGGGTCTTAAAGAAGCTGATTGGTCCGTCTGTCAGCCGCGAGTCCATCCGACTCTTTGGAAAGCCAGATGCCTTTGTCCTTTGAAAGGTCTCAAAGGACGAACTGTGGCCAGATTTCCATTCACTTTTCTGTCGACTTTCAGCTGGGATCAGATTTAATATGATCTTTATTTAAATCACCATGAAAAATAATATCCCAGAGTGATCATTTAATACATGCAGTTTCCTATGAATGTCTGACAATGTCCAGAACCTACACCCGCCATGTTTAAACACAACGAAAGTCTGTGACAGTGAAGTAATTATCAACTATTTTGACAATCAGTTCATTTAAAGTCAAGCTTTTAAGCTAAAATATCAAAAGTCCTCCTTTTTAGGCTTCTCAAGCTTAAATTTACTAGTTTCACGGATGGTAATAAAGTGTATCAGTCCGAAAAATCAAACAATTTAAAGACATCATCTTGAGGTTTAGGAATAAATGTAATAAATAACTGTTTTTAGCCAAAGTATCTTGCAATCTGCAAAGGGATTGATACAAAACATATCAATAAGATGTTTTCCTGACAATGTATTTACTTTGTTTTCCACATGAGTTCTTTTTTGAGACTCTTCATAGGCTTTCATCCTTGTTTTCAGTGACTTTTTCAATTCACTCACAACACTTTAACCTACACCAAAAAGCTTCCAGTGCCTAAACTTTACCTTAGCATGCGACTTTTGGTCACTCAGTAAACCATATTCATGCAACAATTAGCTCAGGTGTTTTAAAAAAGGTACTCGGCAATGCAAATGAGCAGTGTAAATGTAAGATCTGCAGGCCATATTTCCAGCGGGGGCTCCATGCCAGTTTATGGCACACATCGATGCACAGAAGTAAATAATGCTGAAATTAAACTGTCAGCATTTCTGTCATGGCTGGGTACATTTTGAACATGACAGCTCATGTAGGATATAGGACATGACTGTAATGACTTTCTTGTGATAATGTTGCAGATAATAAAGTGTAGTTACAGGACACAGTTGCGCACACAGACCCTCGTACAGTTGCAGTCTCACCTTCCAAAGACCTCATAAATTTTACAAGCTTCCATGGTTTTGTTTTGATCTTAAATTTCCAAATCTGGTTGTGATTAAGCTGCTCAGCAAGAGCCTCTGGATGCCGTCCAAGGCCCCCTCGCCACACGGGTCCCTCCTTAAACGCTCCCGTCTGCTGCCGGCTGTCCGCCACTGTGCATTCATTCAAAAGAGAGGGGCCCCCATCGGCCCGCTAAACCCACTGTACCAAGGTCCAGGGTCCCCTCCACGGGGAGTATCCAATGTCAGCCTTCTGCTCCGTGAGGTGATCCATGATGGAGCCTTGCTCATAGCACTGAGGTCTCAGCTCAGAATTTATCACGGTGCACTCACAGCTTAGATTGCATGCAGCCCTCACAGGACCACATGAAGGCTATTTTAAACCGAGTTTCCCGACAGGCTCCCTCCCAAGTGTAGGATTTAGAAAAACTGAAAAATGAACATTCAAAAGGACCATGCCGGGATGCATTATTATTATTATTATTACATTTCTTTAAAGGGCTGGTTCACCAAAAATACAGAATTTGTGTATCCTGCAATGCTGTTAGCTTTTATGATAGCACATTTTTGAGATCTATATCCCTTTGATTTCTGCCTCTTCCTCAATACTCTCAACAAGGTGTAGGTGGAATCTGATTTGCCGTTTTGCACATCACTTAAAATGATAATACTTGAAACTACAAACCTGCATTATAGGAGATCCATCAGAGCATAACATCACGTCTGCCTCTTGCCGTTGTTATACTTACTTTAGGTGGGATAAATGGGGTGAAATGTAGTGCGGCATCTTCCATTTGCACCTGCAAGTTTAGCTGAAATCTAAATTGAGTTCCTCTCCAAAGTGTGGAAGCATTTGTCGAACACATTTGTTGGTTCAAGATTTTACCTGAATGACAAAGCGAGAAAAAAAAGAGTCAGTTTGAGCCCTCACCTGTGTACCACGCTGTGTTTATAAATGATTCGATCACAGCGCAGCATTTTTCCGTGTACAGCACGTCTTTGTATTGGTAGGTGATCTCTCTGCCGAGTGTCACGCACGAGCAATCTGACAAACGCAAATCTAATTGAACAAGCGTTCGCGTGCCCCTGGCATCGCTGCACGCTGTCATCCCGGGGCATGATTGACGGCTTCCTTTAAGGACACTATCACCTACACGTTACATCAGCACGCACCTGTGTGTTCCAGGTAGGCTGGCGGACAAGATAATTGCAGAGAGGCTATAACCTAAGAGGATAGAGCGAGGAGAAAAACTGAGAAAAAGGGACGCATTAAAACAGCCTGGCCTTTCTTCTTTCATATTGAGATGGATGACGAATATGTTCTTTAAAGGTTGTGATGGCTGACGTTTCTGTTCAAGGGGTTCTCTCTGATTCACCGCTGATGTGTCAGAGTACAACAGCAGTCCAAGAAATTCAAAGACTTAAAAGATATACCATTCCTTATTGTCATTTATCCATCTATCTTAGCGATAGGGATGCAACAGATCTGCTCAAAATATTCAGCAATCCACTAATGAACGAACAAACAAAATACTGAAGAAAAGTTTCAAATGATTGGAAACACTCAATCAACAGGCACCTGTGTGAGGAACTGCATTTTAAACACACAACTTTCCTCAGAATCGATGCTCCAGTTTCTCTCAACAATCAAACATCTTCCTGTGTTTTTCATCGGAAATAGTTTCAGCCAAATGAATAGTTCCGATGAAAACCGTAGACAGTGTGAACTGTGGCTATTCCAGAGAAAAAAAGCTGTTCTGATTTGATGAAAAACATATTTCAGATGAATTTTATTCACTTGGTAGTTTTCAAAGCTGTGATAACTCAAACCTGTTCGAATGAACTGGCGCCTAAATCTGAACTAAGACCTCGTCAGAGTTGGGCTTGTTGTATTTTTCATCTTAAAAATTGCATGACCTTCCGTTCCTGCCTGTTGAATGTGGTTTAAATCTCTGTTTGTGCCTTGTAATCAGTTACAGTTGATGCTTTGTGTAGTGGCTTCGTTGTGACGTCGGACTGCTGGACAGTAATTTCTTCATTAGCAGCTGCATGTCAAGACGACGTCAAACTTAGAGGGCACACGTCACACACACATGCGATTGTTGTCATGTCATGTCAAACATAAATTATCTGTCTAATTTTCCTTTAGTTCTTTTGTAAACCCGTGACATTGGATCCTCTTTTTGCTGTAATTCTGTGTAGTTACAGAGGATCCGTGCTGGTTTTATCTCCTTCAACCTGCGCTCAGGTTACATTTCCTTGATGGTGAATAGCACACAGTGGGGTGACGAGGAGGTTTGGCTGTTGTGGCATCGCTGCTGGGCAGAAAATAGAGAGAGATAGAGATAGCGCCTTTTAAAGTTAAAGCACCTGAGGTGCTTAGGCGGGGGGTCCGCAGTCCCACTTCTCGCCTCTTTGGAAGGGCTCTGGCCTGTCTAATTCAAACGCACACGCAGCGCAGAGCGAGCTGAGCGAGCCCCCACCGGAAAAAAAGTGAGCGATGAGAATGTTTACTCCTCATTCCACATACCCACGGTGAGCAGTTATGGGCCTGCCCTGCTATTTTTGCACATCCTCGCCCTGTTGGACAGCTGTGAAGGATTGTGTCTGCTACTCTCGGCACATGGCATCCCCTTCCATCTGTCGCCGGCGTGCTGAGCCAGTTCCAGAGCAGGTCGACTCCAACAAACCCCCCCCCCCTCCCGCCCACCATGTCGCCTGCCCCACCCCTCTCGCAGTCATGGCTCCGTAATGACTCCCCTCCACCAAAGACATCCAGATCATTTCCAAGTCACTCCCACAGGGTTGGCACACCCAGCCCCAGCTGTCAGTCACAACAACAACATGCCAAAACGTTGTAGAAATTCCAAAAGGCCCCTGATTTTTTTTTTTTTTTTTTTTTTACTAACAACATATTACCAGGCTCCCGTTTTCAAAGACGACCACACTCGCGCTGCCCCCCTCTAAAAAAGGGAACATGGGCTGCTGCCCTTTAAATTGCCTCCTAAGCAGCCACAATTACAACCTTTAGTGGATGGCTGAGCCTGCCAGCATGAGGGAGGAGTTTTTTTTTTTTTTTTTTTACAGAAGTGGGGGTCAAACGAAATGTTCGTGAGTCAAAGATCTGACGGGGTTTGTCAGCTGCTTTCATCTCAGGTTTAAAGTTCTTGTCATTACACATAAACAAGACCCAGAAATTTCTAACTGAAGAAATAAACAGGACGGCAACGGAGCTTCTTTTTTTTTTTTTTTCAATCATCCTAAATTTAACACAAGATTTAAGACGCCAAGAATCGCAGCCAAAACGTTTTTTTTTTTTTTTTTTTTTACTGTTCACAGACTGTGCAGATGCAGAGACTAAATTACATTCTGCAAACAACAGCACAGTGGATCCTGTCTGTTGCTTTTATAAAATCTTCTTTTAATTATTTTACCTTTTTTTTTTTTACGACCCTCTGGCTCTTGGATTGTGCTAAAACTACCACAAGCCAATGTGTCAACACTGCAGTGTGAGTCGTAACGGGCTCGTCCTCTCTGGGGCATTTTCAGCCTGACTCACACAAAGCTGTTTACATTTCAGAAAAGTGAAATTAAACTGTGTCCCCCCCCTTTTTTTTTTTATAATTTTTTTTTTTCCTAAATAGATTACAGCTCCTCTGAAGTCTTTGTGTCTGGCGTGTAAAAGGATAATTGTCGTCACTTTCAACCCTAATCTCCCTGCTGTTCATCATCAGAATGATTGATGGTGTTCGAAGTCTCATTCCTCTGCTGCACTTTTGAAGCCCCGACCCAACAAGAACAGTGTTGTGCAGTGTTCATCCAAAGGACAAAGACTCCCAAGTTTGACTCCCAACACACTTAGCATGACATGATTGTCTGGTATGATGAAGGTTAGGTATTTCTGTCTCTGGCGCTCACATACTGCACGTTGTTTTTTTGAGTAATCAGCCTATTAAGTCGTTTAGTTTCGACGATGTGTTCCTCTAATAACGACAGCCACAAAACATGATAACAACTTGACAACACACGCGATAAAATATTGCTGTGGTGTCATATAATCAGCAATCAGCATAACGTTTAAACAGCGCAGGCCATTAAAAATGCTGCTATCAGCTACATAATTGAATACTGAAGATAAGTGAATATTAGCAAGAACCACAAAGTGCTGCGCAAATGAATGAATGAAACAGATGAAAACATGTCAGGCAGAGAGAGCTGTTATGAAGATAAAATGTCAAACATGTCACCAATTAACTAAATTTATTTAACCTGCCATGCCTGATGTGATTACAGTGGATTTAAATTAAAACAGGATGGAAAGCTAAAGTTACTGGAAGTTATGGTTCCTTCATGTCTGAGGACAACAAAGGTCTCAGCAGAGAAACTTCAGAACCAGAGATCCACTTACAACCGTGATGAATGTGTTCAGCAAGAGCGGTTGATCCAAAGACAGGAAGCACACAACAAAAAAAACATCTGCCCCCAGATGTTTTGACTCAGGAATGAAGTGACCGGAGCAGAGAGCGTGGCTGTCAGGACGCGTTGTGGCATTTCAGCACACATCACACCCGTTTCCTCTGAGCGTGGGTGTAGACTTTAATTGCACAAAGGCTAATATCAGGCTAATGGAAAACAGCTGCCAGGGGGCCTGACAGAGAGAAAGCTCGTACATGATAGCTGCTTTATAGTCAGATATACTCCAAACATTAATGAGAGAGGCAGCCACTGAAGAGTGCGCTGGGACTCTGTCGGGTCTTATTGTAACATTCATTTCAGGAGGTGAGGAGCTGAACATCAGCAACAAAAATTACAGGTAGCAGAAGAGGACTTCCTCCCATCTGAAACTGATTTTAACACTTACGCTATGAACATTTGGAAGTAGATTAGCTTCCAGATTGTGAAACTTAAGTGTCTGTTGCATAGCATCATGGCACAAAACCCCAAACACTGGGTTTGTATTGTTAGATAAGCTGAACATGTCGGGTCAGTCACAAAGACAAGAAGAAGGTCAAAGAAAGAGACACGAAAAAGGATGTTTCTTTGGCTACTCTTAACATTTAAGGATAATCAGATGTTTTCCCTGGTTTTTGTCATTTTAAATAGTTTGGTTTAGGTCAAAGTTAAATTATGCTGTTTATTGTTGGACAACTTGATACCAGATTTCAGTTGCAGTTGGAGTGAAGAGAAGCCAAAATTGCAAAACTTGTAATTTTTCACTAGAAAGTCTTGTAAGCACTTTTTGTGCCTGATGTTGTTATGCTATTCTTGCACAACTCGGGCTTCCCAGCCAGCCAGCCAGCCTGTGAACATAATGCCTGTTAGTGATGAGTTATCAAAGACGAGGAGTCAAATTCTCCTTATTTGCTTATTTCTTTGGACAGAGAACTCCCCGTTTCCAGCTTATCATAAAAAAAACTAACTGACAGAAACTCGTGACCTTTCAGTTACTGGATCTCTACATTCGTATCTTTAAAGAAAAACAGTGACTGGGGAAAACATTCACTGAATACCTGGATGGTAGCAACCAAAATGAGCTCATTAGCTTGCTCTGTTTACATACGAGTGTGTGCTGTGAGGCTGGCGGAGCCCCGTGCTGGTAGCCTGCACCATATGGTGCATCAAGGCAAACCATTGGAAATCCATGTGTTCGGGGAAGCTGCTCAGTTTGAACCATGGAGAGTGATGGGGTGGGGGGTGCAGCGGGTGAAGGAGGGGGTGAAGCAGGGGGGGTTTGTGGGTAGGGAGTGGGAAAAGTTGGAGCATCCACTCCCACCCACATTCATCATAGGGAGCCTGGTGTCTGCATCTAATCAGATCTCTGCTGAGAGCCCGACCGAAACTTGATTAAAGGCTGGACTCTTGGTGTTTTACTAGCTTTCTCTACCACTTAACCATCCTTTCACCACCTGCCCCTGTAAAAGTATCTGCTCCTATAATGTTTATTTATGTGTTTATTGGCTCTCAGCCATTAAGGAAGCTGTATGTCTCTCTCTCTCTCTCCCTCTTGCTCAACCTCTGCACTACTCGACAGTTTCTATCCCATAAACGGGCATTGCCTGTGGATAAAGAGACTGCGGGGAGGAGGTTGTTAGATAGCCGTTGCTTTGCAAAAAAAAACGAGGGCCAAGCTGCTCCTCATTTCTTTTTACTGGGTGAACTTCTATTTCCAGAAATGGAAAGAAAAAAACTGTTAAAAAGAAATCTTTCTCTTTTTAAAACTTGTCTTTTCTCTCTAGTTCTGCAGGAAATAACCTTATCTTTGTGCCATGATTACACTGACCTATGGGGTTGAAACTCATGGTTTGACTGATCAGCTGTCTGAAAGGAAACATTGTCAGTCAGCAACTTTGTCGAGTTCTTCCTGAACTGAAACTTCTTGCCGGGACTTTTCGGTCCAGAAAGCTGGTGGTGTATTCTCTGAATGTTTGTGAACATGGCCCCAGGTATTTAAAATGATTAAAGGGAACCAGCTTTATTTTTTCATTCACAAATTGTTCCCCATTTGGTGACTGACTGTCAGTTAGCTCTGGGCATTTCCGCATAGTTGGGTCTCTGCATGAGCTGAATTTTCAGAGGCAAATACTGTATGTCGGCCTATTAATTAGCTGTCAAGAGAAGGCCAATGGCGAGACATTTCGGCTTATTACAGATAATGCCATGGATTCAGTTAAAAGTAATTATGATGATAATGTTGAGTCCAAGTCGGTGCCGCCATAAGAACAGATGGCAGATAATCAGAGCTTCATACAGTGAAGTCAAATAGAGCGAGGAAGAAAAGAGCCAGTTGCCTTCATGCTGAAATTTAATTTGTCTGCCACTGTATCCGAAGTGTCTTTGAAGGGCAGAAATTGACAGGCTCTCTTCAAAAATGGGCTGTGAGGCCGGCTGTCTCTCTGCTGTCAGGAAAGGCTCCTCTGTGCACAGAAAAACTGTCTCCCAGGTGTCCGGATACGTGCTCCGTTAAATATTTGAATATCCAGATTGAGGTGACAACAAACCGTCCACTTTTGTTTGCTCCATTGGCGCTCGTCTCTGTGCTGCAGCAGCCCCCGCCTCCCTTCAGTATCCCCCGGTAGTGGTGTTGTGACTTACTGACTTAATTCACATACGGCTGTGGTTTTGCAGAAGGGAAATTTGAGAGTAGGATGGCCTTGAAATGGAGTCATTCTGGTCGGGATTATGGAGGGAATGAGCACATTCATTCCCCCCTAAAAGTTCCGATTCACAGAGCAGCTGAAAGCATCTACACGCTTTATGTGAGGGACTTCATGCACTCTGAACTTACCGAGTTGAGTCATTTCCATTTTTGATCCGTACTTTAGGAGTTTTAGGTGCAAATTCAGAATGTAGTGAATATGACTGAGATGTGAAGCGTGTTTAGGTGGTTAAATTGGAAGCAGCTGAACCGCTTCAATGATTGATTGAATGAATCCTTCATCTTGAGTTTTAAAGACGGTGGTGAGAGCACTTGAAACTTCACCCTGAAAAAGAAAAAAAGAAGTGAAGAACTGAGGTTTGGTGATTATAAACCTGAAACCTCTGATTGACATTGAATTCATTCTAATCAAAATGTTTATTAAGTCCTCCTGCTGGAGTTTTTTAACCTTTTTATTCAGGTTTTTCCTTTCATTTGTCACCTAATGGCACATGTTAGAAGAAACTTTCAAAATCACCAACTCTCTGTATGCAAATACTCCCAGAATGGAAAGAAAAAAGAAGTATAAAACTTTATTGCTGCACATACAAACAAGCTGGTGAGATCCATTGATGTCAGTGGTCCTTAGTTTCAAGAGTCTTTACAATTATTGATCTCGACAGGTGAAGAAAAATGCGAGATGCTGGTAGTGACAGCAGATCCCCGGGGCAGCTCATGTCAGACAAAGACTGCAGCTGAACCCCTGCGGAGGTGTTTGTGAAGAAAGGTGGAAAAAAGTTATTTGAAGCTGGAAAAGATACAAAACGCAGAGTATAAATTATTAAAAAAAAAAAAAATACTGTTGTAGAATGAGGATAGAAATCCTCCTTGGATGGGAAACATATTGGGGTCAGTGTATGTAAAGTGGTGCTCAGGAATTGGCATCTGTAATGATCAGTGACTAGAAATGCAGACTTGAGTGTCTGCTTAATGTGGGAAAAAAGCACTTGTTAGCAAAGCACCTCTGCCAAGGCTGCGGGATCCTTTAAATGTGTCTTTGCAGTAATGGAAAACAAAGATTTATGTTTTCGGAGATTTTGAAAGCGTTAAGGATTAAAATGTTAAGAGATCAACACCCGAGCTTTGGAATATCATCACTGTCCTTATCAGCAAAAAACTGTCAAAACATACTATAAAGGACCAAAAAACACATTAAGTAATGAATTTTACTTAGAGAGATAAAAGCTATCTCATCACTCCTGATGTTTTACCTCTTTGTGTACATTTTCTCTTCTGTCTTTTTAAAAACATTTTACCTAAAAATAAGTTTAAGACATTGAAGAGGAGAACGTTTCGGGGCATTTTTGCTTCACTGACTGGTCAAAGTCAGCTGTGGTGATCATCACTCACTTGCCCCCCACAATCCTTCTTTCACTTTGACAGAAAACTAAATTTCTTGCTCTTGAATTGATAAAAATGGTTGTAAATGAACCCATTAAAATCTGCACCGGGTGTTTCTCCTCTGTCATGAACCGTGTGTGTGGAAATCATTTTGTTTTCAGGCTGTTAGATTTGACTGACAAACGTATAATTAGCAGATGATGTTAAATTTTGATTT
>JAPZDY010000006.1:22816941-22827147 GCA_029783645.1 Ctenochaetus hawaiiensis | reverse complement strand
GAGCGTTTGTGCGTGTTCGTTTTGTGGCCGTGGTGGACTAGAAGGTAGTCAAAGCTCTCCATCCGTCATATGTGGTTGAGATGAAGAATTGTAAACACTAATCCAAGTGCTTTTGCTTACTGACCATCGAATGTGTTCCTCTTAATTTAAATCACACACAAGAGCGGCAAAGCTCTCCAAGATCTTCCACAAAAAGGGACAAAATGTCACAACCCGGTGTACAACGACAATTACCCAACTACTGACCGGCAAAATAACACCATGAGCTGATTATTGAGCACATATTCCCTAACTGATTTTTCACAGTCTTTGGAGCTCAGGATGAAGGAAGGAGGCTGATAGCTTCTCTTAGTGCTGGATGGTGGGTTAAAGTGAGGGATTTCAGAGAAAGTAATCTGTGAGACTGTAGTGTGAAGGATCGTTTCATAAATCAACAAGCCGGGCCTGCTGCCCTGCCAACAATAATATCATCTATCCATCACTAGTGAATATTAAAAATGACCTTTGCTTAAACAAACTGCATTAATTTAACCGGCAACCCCCCGCCTTCAATCATCTTGTCTGCACCAAAGAATTGCTGGATTGTTTGATTCCACACTGTTCTACAAACACTCCATCTCCCCTTTTTGAAGTTCCTGCGGTTTTTCTGCTCGCTGGTCATCTACAGTGCGAGCGAGTGAGATTACATTAATGCAATCACACTTGAAAAGGGAATAAGATCTCTTTTCTCCACCACGCTAACGAAGACAAGCAGACGGTTCCAGTCTCTCCTTTCCTTTCTTTTTCCTTTTCTGCCGCTTGGCTCAAAGAACAAAGGGAAGGGAAGTTTCCCAAAAGGCTGAGGGCTGATCGGGCACATGATAAACACCGAAAATGACTCCAGAGCCCAGAGGATAGCTAAAACAAAATGAGCTGACAATACTCATTTTCATGAGCCCAAATTTAGATTGTTATGATTTCAGAAATGATTTTCCCTCAGCTGTGAGAAAGTGAGTAATTAAACGTAATGAGAGATATCGTGAGAACTCAAAAATAGTCTCGCTTCTGGGCTATTACTTTAATTAATACTTTGTTTTGGACACAGGTGAATGTTTTGTTGTATTGAGCAATTCTTAGCTAATGAGATGCAAGCTGGATGTGTTATCCACTCAAGTCTCTGGACTCCCTAAGCTGCCCGGATAAATCATTTTATGGACATGTGGCCGCTGAGTAAATGCAAAATCAAACGTATTTTATATTTACTGTCGCCATTGATCTCGCAGGCACTCTTGCCCATGTTGGCATTTCCCTCTGACTTGTGAATAACAAAATGAAAGGCACTTAAGGTCCGTAACTAATAGGATCAAAATGGTGGTGCAGACTACATGCGGATAAGAGCCCGGCATAATTGAGTTAGAGCAGAGAATCAGGATGCACTTGCAGCCCTGAAACTGAGGTTTGAAAGCCAGTAATCTCATCCATCTATCGATCAACAGCCCTGACCGCCCTGTGCACCGAGATCATTAAATGTCTTAGTTATAACATCTTAAATTTGCACTGTAGACCTGCACTGAATGTGTTCTACCTTCGCACTAAGCCCTGAAATAGAAGATCTGCACCTTTGTTCCCGTCTCATTATTATTTTTTCCGTCGACAGAGAACACATTGTTCCGTAACTCCGGCTCGCTGCTGGGGGGTTGCTGTTTTTGGGTTGCATACTCTGGTAGCTGGTCCAGTGTTTTTGCTATTCCCTTTCATGTGTGAAGCTGTTGTTCGCACAGGCTAGCTGCACTTCTCCATCCTCATCCAACCTCTCAGCCCCCCCACCCCCTCGCCTCTGTTCGGAGCTGGGAAGCCTGGAAACATGTGTCGTGGAGTAAGGTTACATTTTTAGGGCCTCTCGCCTCCGCACAGATCCAGAAAAACTCTCCTCAGTGCTTATTGAACTTTGCTTTAGGACAGCGTGGCTAAAAGCTCAAGCCTGTCAGACGGGATGAAGGGCCACCTTCTCCATACGTCCATCGTATATCCTGCCGTCCTGGCGTCCAGTTTAACTTCATTGACTTCATTGGCTTTTTCCCTCCAGTTCTTGCCTGCTTTTGTCTAGACAGCTGCGCACTGCTGGCGTCTTTGTGCTCTTATCCCATACAAGCGGAGAATGGGAGAGACCCCATATGCTACCAGCTGCTAGACACATTTGCTCTTGCCGCTAGTAACTGAACCCACCGAGGAGGAGGGAAGCTATCTCAGCTGCCGCCATAACTGAATTAAAGGGCCATCTGAGAAATTGCCTTATAGGTTATATAATGTTCCGATATGCTTCCTGCCATTCGGAGGTATAAAACAATAACACCGGTTGAGGTGGAAATGTCGGGAATCACTGTACTGTAAATTTGTTTTAGAATGATTCATTTGCTGTCTCGAACGTTGCCTTCACTCCTCACACAAAGGGAAATTTAGCGTCAGGGCTTTATTTTTATTCAGTATATTGTTTGTCTAAGGAATCAGGCTCCATATAAGGTTAAACATGCCTGTTTGCAACAAAGAGGGCCAGCTGCATCCACCACACTCCCTTTTTAAGAGGCTGCTTTATGGTCGAAGACATCCCTCTAATTTATGTCCCCACGAGGGCCCCTCAAGGAGCATATGAACCTGAGACACATGGGTAGGATAGGGTGTTCAATCCCCCTCAATGAATTTAAGACCCTACTCACTCATGGCTGCAGGGGAGAGCACATTAGCCTGGTTCAGGTCAAGGACAGGTCTGAAAAAGGTGAAAACCGGATCAGAGTAAACAACATAGTTTTAAATATTTCTCCTTCCAAATAAATGAACGCTTCACAGAGGCTGTTCACAGATTAACATGTTTTACTTGTACATTTTGTTTCTTACATCTTGGTTGTTGTTTTAAACAAGTTCTTTAAACTTTATGACAAATTAAATCGTTTCTCAGTGCATTTAAAAAGACCTATAATAGGGTTTTCTGATCTGTCAGGAACAGTTTATTACAAACTGTCACAAATCACAGCTATGCTTTGGTTCTGCTTTGGTGTAAACACAAAGAAATGGCTTTGTTAGGCAGAGAAAATAAAGTATAGATTTGGATTAAAAGCAATAACAAACTTTGTGTTTATTATTAACAGAAATCAATGTTGGTTGTTGGTGTGATGTGGGAAACAAACTACTGTCTCTTGATAAATTTCCTTCCTTTGTTTTTACCCATTCATTCTTTTGTTAAGAATTTCAGACAAAATCCTTGAAATGTTTGACAGCCTCGGAAAAAATCAAGGTGTATTTCTTTTTTAATTTTTTTCATTTCTGTTTCGGTTGAATCTGTTTTTCCTTGAATGAAAACAAAGAAACGTACAGTGGATAAATCAAACCCTGCTATATGCTGTCAAATGCTCCTAATGGTTAGAACAAAACCAGTAATGTCTTACATTGATAGCAAAATATGACCCCAGCAGAGGGATGCGTTTTTATTAATAACTCGGCCATGATGGGCTCATTTCTGTGAGCCGGGAGAAAATGAAAACTGAAACTTCACTCCATTTGTTTTTAATATCACAGGCCACGGGCCAACATTAACAACAAAGTTACTACCAGGCAGCTGTATGGGTTTTTTTCTGAGGGTATCACATGGTGTTGGTATGTCGATGGAGATTACTTGCTCCTGATATACCAACAGCAGACCAACATCTGTTAAGTATTGGACTATTTTTGGAGATGTTTTTTCCCTCCTCTTTACCAGAGAGGCTTTAAAGTAGATCCATTAGAGTGCGAGCACCCAACTATTTGCATCCACCGTCTCATTGAACCAGTGGAAAATAACACTCAGGGCTTGTTAAGCCACTGTACAATTTGGCATTACAGACAAGTGACATAACACTATAACACTGAGGGGTATGACTATTCTAGGGCCAAAGGGCTAAGAGTGTGTGTTGTGTTGTCGCACTATCCATCGAAGCGTGCAAAAGCTTGCCAAACAGTTGCACTAAACTATCTTTTTTTAACGTATCAGTCCACAAGTTTCTATTATTATTTGTTGTTGTGAGGAGCGAGATTATGCACACTGTAATGATTTCCATGTATATTGGAGGAGCCGCACCAACTGGAATGCAAAAATCCACAAAAGAAGCACAAGACTGTTGAATAAAAATGCCTTTGCTCCGCGTCTGTATCATGGCCCCGACAGCTCTCTTATATAGAAACCAGCTGTGACCACTCTCAGTACCAGCTCGCCTTGATGAAAAGATTATGGCCCCCTGGCTTTGATGTACACACTTCTGTACTGTATAGTCACCGTCTGCTCATGCTGAACCCTCCCGTTCCTCCTCCAGTCGAAATATACAGACTCCCATTTGAATTCCGAGGGGTGAATAGTAAGGGTATTGTTTGTGGAGATATTTTACATTTTCTTCACCCTCCTGCACGTCTTTGCAGCTGTGTACACAGGAGGATCTTGAAAGATGTCATTCGTTCACCAGCCCCTAACAGTCACGGTTTTTATACCGTGCATGACAAAGTCCTGGGGGATGAAACGCCTGTGAGATTTTGCAGTGTGAAGAGTTTACCAGATGACACAATAGAAATAAAATATACGTCTGCTGCACCAGACCTGCAGACTCTGCTGGGATTGGGGTGAGCATTTGGGGGTTGGGGGATGGGGTTGACTTCATACAGCAATGCTTGCTACCAATTTCCATGTGCTTTGCGGCGTTGCAGCGGGCTGTCATGTGGTCAGCCATGCAAACGGTGAATTCTGATGTTCAGACTGGCAGAGTCTTTCACACTAATGCAGGCTGCAACAATAAGGAATGCCTGATTGCTCGAGGCGAGTAAAATGCTAAGCCAAGCTGGTGAATCTCACAACTCACTCCCCCGATTGGAGATTCATGATGTGAAGAGTTTAATAGATCTACTCATCAGTAAGGATTGCTATAACTTGCCCCTGATCGAGCTGATGACTATAGCATTGGAGAACTGAGCCACCTGGCCTCCATCTGTTTCTGATCATTGAATCTCTCAGGTATGATCTATGCACCAAAGTAATTTGTAAATAGCACATAAACACAAAAAGCCTGATGATCAGTTTGTGAAAAAACTCACCAAATTATGTAATCGACTTGATTGGAGAGTAAAATTGAAAGAGCACGCAGATAATGATGGTCAGATTTTCTCATTACAAAGGCAGGCCAGTGTTTATCAAGGAAAGTCTCTCTATCATTTACAAGCCGCATCAGAGTGGAAGACCGAGAATGAAAACCTTATTTTTCACTTAAAAAGCCAAAGATCTCAGCTAACTCAGCAAATATCACGGCAGACTAAGCAACTAAGCATCCTTCCATATGCAGCTTCACCCTTTTTGACCTCCCCTGATTTGTTTCGAGCCACGAACTCTCTGACTGATAAACTATTCATGGGGCATTGGATTTCTCAAACCTTCTATTTGCCCACATGCAGGCTAGACAGATAACTAGTATGTAGCGTAAACTCTTTAGAGTTTGGCAAGGAAAAGAAAAGGGAAGGGATTGCACAAATAATGGATGGAAAAAGAAATGGGGAGGGGGGTTTGGTTCTTACTCCTTTGGAAGCGCTTGGAAAGTTATTGGTTACTTCCTAACCTCCGTCTAGACAGAGTTAATAATGCTGGTGTGTCATCTGGAATATACTGTATGTGTTTGCCGCACAGGATCTAATTGGGACTTTTAATGCACTGCAAAAATATTTAAAGATTAGTTCACTTGATTGAAAAAAATGTTTTTTGTGGTGACTCATTTCTGATGAACTGGATCACTACTTTCCATCTGGAAATCTTTTAGGAAACTGGAAATATTTTTAGCCCTTCACACACAGGGGGAATCTGGCGCTTGAATTATTCATGTTGAAAATCGGTGCCTTACGCTGTGTGTTATCTGAAATTGTTTAGTTAAGAAATAGATTTTTTAAGACCAAGTCGCAGGAATGTAACCATAATCTCCATGTCGACTTCTGAGGGGAGCGTATTCTGTTAGAGAAGACTCCCCAAGGCATGCTTTCAAAGTCTTCCCCCTTCTTAAAGGCGTTATGAAACAATAACAAATCAAGACACCCGAGAAGTGAACAAAGTTCCCATGGCCAAAAGCACTTGTCACACTTAATCTCGTTGTCCTGACAAATTTTCCTGACAAAGCATTGTCAAACGCCATGTGAAAGCTTCCCATGCTCCGAAACTCTCTCATTCACTTTTGTCTGGTCGGAATAGAATTAAGAGGCAGCAATGTAAGAGCTCCCTATGAGCTCCCTCTGATGAGAGGTTGTGTGGAGGTCAGAGCAGAAGCCCGCGGAGCTGAAGGGCGCCAACAACCTCTGGGAAAGCGGTACAATAGGAGCCTTCGTCATTTTGGAGAGGCAAGACAATGGGACCGATTGTCTTCTCACCTCTGACCCACGGTACATTTAGCACCGACCGTTTAGACCCACAAATGAAACAAGTTGATCATGTCTTTCTTCTCGCAGAAGCTGCTGAGTTGAATTTATGGGTTTGTTTAAGTCAGTGGATAATTCTGTCTTTTACAAGCTGGAACCGGCATTTCAGGTGCATTTCACAAGACTCCACATATTTTGTCTCCATGGATTCAGAGTCAGTGAAGGTGTTTAAAATGATCATGTAGAGCAGAAACACACAATATGTTCTTACTGTTGTAAAAGACTGGGATCTTTATATGGGACATGTTCAATCTGGTTAAACAAGAACTTACATGATTATAGATTTAACAAGAAAGATACTTTTGAAGTTCACTCATTTTAAGACACTCATTCTCTTTTTCCCTAAACAACATTTCAAGTCTGGACGATGGGTTTTCAAGATAAATCTGTAGGATCACGAGTGTTAGCAATACAAAATACTGCAAAAAATAAAAAAGTTCATTTTCTGACTTTTCTCCAGTTCTCCTTTAGTTGATAAAACACTGAGTAGTTTTATCTCTTAAAGGCTGATTCAAATGAAGCAATAATTTGTGCTCAGCCTGTCTGAAGCAAAAGCGTTAAAGCACCGTCTGATCTTTGGCAAACAGTCTGTAGCAGTGAATCTGATGGTACAGTGTGTTCAGAATGGGCCACTACCCATCAATACCGTCCAAATCAACTGCCTCATTAATTGTCAGTGGAACTCAGCTGTGTGGTGTTATATCACATCACTGAGCATGTATAGCCCACACAGAATGGTTGGCCAGCTTTTACCGCACAGATCCCAGCCTGCCACTTGGGGGGGGGGGGGGTTGCAGAGCTGCACAAGTCCTTGGTCGCCACACTAGATAAATCGGTTGTTTGAGTGGGTGAACATATGTCCGCCATGGGAATCTGTCCTGCTCTTTTCCCTCTTAAAGTTTCAATTGTTGTGTGTCGACGTTTGGGCCACAGCTGTGTGTAAAACTTACAGCTTGTAGCTAAAAGCTTCAGGAGCAGTGCAGAAGCTCATGAGCAGTCAGGTTGTTAGCGTAAGACAAAGGAAGAAAATCTTAAATTCTAGAAATCCAAAGCTGTGAAAAAGCTGTCAGAAAGCTGGAAATGTTCTTTTTTTTTTTGACAATTTAAGCTGGAGTGGATTCATTTGGGTTGGTCAGTGCTTGCCTCTGTCAGGACTCGTCTGCCTGAACAACTGTGGAGGGTGAATAAAGAGGTTAAAACACAATGGAGACACGATGTTTTCTTACGTGATTTCTCATGGCTCACAGTGTGAAGCACAGAGTCCAAGCGGGATGTTAACACGTTTCAATTCAAAGACCTTTAAGCAGGGATGAACTCGAGGCTTTTGGGCCCTGGTGCTAAATCAACAAGGCATGTTTGGAAG
This sequence comes from Ctenochaetus hawaiiensis, assembly GCA_029783645.1. NCBI lineage: Eukaryota > Metazoa > Chordata > Actinopteri > Acanthuriformes > Acanthuridae > Ctenochaetus > Ctenochaetus hawaiiensis. The sequence continues at coordinate 22,819,337 of JAPZDY010000006.1, read as the reverse complement.
CACAGAAAAACAGCTAACATGGAATATCCATGAACTAACAGCCAACTGCTACAGCAGTATATAGCTGTAGCAGTGCTAAACGAACGTCTCTAAGAAATAATTTTGTATTTGTCCTCCAAAAAAAACCCCCCACCTCCTTTTTTTTTTAAAATGTTTTTGTCAGCTTGGAAATCATCTCTTGTGGTACGAACCGTGCTTGCCAGTGCTAAGAGTTTCATTCTCCTGCCTCTTAGTGCAAATACATCATTACTTTCATCCTTTACAGCATTGTGAACCTAAGTGGCAGCTCATTGGTTGTGAAAAATTTATCTCGCTTCAGCAGGTGGCGAGGGGAATCCGCACAAGGCAGAGCGTACACCGAATTTCTCACAGCCATGTTTGAAATGGCAATCACATCTTGTCCCTTTTTGTTCCTCCTTTTGTGTTATACTCGAGAGGTAAATAAACCCGCATGGTTGATTACTGCCTGTTTCTGCTGCCTTTAACCGTGCTCTCTTTTACATTTGACGTACGTAATTAAGGGCCTAACTGTTCTTGAGTTACTGGATCAGGTTTTGTTCCCCTGACGGATGACCTATTCCTCAATACACCTGCCAAACTTTGGATTAACTGATCCCTCGGCTCGGTGGAACTCTTGTTAACTGTCATCAACAATCACAATTTTAAACATCACAGCTAATTGGGCACATGGTGACCTTTCCATCAAGTGTGTGTGTGAGAGAGATACAGCTCAAATGCATAATGCAGTTTATTGTGAGTATAACTGTGCATAGATGTTATATGAAGATGTTGTTGATACTTGGATGATTATATTGTCATGATAATGCATCATCGTGTAGTGGATTCAGTCAGCTGTGTCCTTTTGGTTGTAGAATGAAAGAAAAAATCTCTACTGGTGTTTCGTCTCACTTAGTTAAACAAGTTTTGAGGAAACTTCCTCCATTTTGGACTTTCTCAACTGGTCAACAGTGCAGGTTTGAAAAGCTGAGCTTCTCACGGATGCACTTTGCACATTCACATCGTCTTTATAAATGATTCCACTGCAGTGATTTGATTTCAGTCCAAAAGCTTTTTAAATCCTGTTTGACCAAGTTTTAATCCAGCCAAAAGGCAAAAAATCAACATAACATTTTTGAAAATATCCTTTTATTTGCCAACTTACCTAGAAACAGATGAGAGGATCAATAAAAAGTTTCTTCTTGTAAAGAAAGGTTTAAGAAGTGTAACTTAAAACAAGGACTGAAAGCAGAGGGAAATATGAGCCTAGTTTTGTCATAATGCACACAGCAGAACTGTGTTTACCAACCTGTAGGTTTCCACTTTCCTCCCTGTGGACAGAGAGCACTTACCTCAATGCAGATATATACATAACAGATGTTAATTTGTGTAAATAGTAACAAGTTTATTGCTTTTGAATCAGTAATGCAGGTAGAAGTTCTGTAATCCATCCAAACTACAGACACACAAACCAGCTGTGTGCTTACAAAAGAGACCCACCTACATTCGGCCAATCACAAGACTCCTGTTAACATGTTCGACCAGCATCTGTCTGAGCATGAGCTCGCCTCCCCCGAGGGGTTATTACAAATGCACACCAGTCGAATGAGCATCCACATTTCTTGTCAGTGGCAATATTTCGGCATCCTGAGCAACAGCTTATCATTAACCATCAACATGTCGGCTTGCCTCTGACATCCAGTTGATCCATCTCATCTGACAAGGCAGCTCTGGATGGCTAAGTCATGATGTTTGGGGATTCATTCTGCCAACTCTGCGGAATTGATGCTGTTTGTCCACAGTTCACTTCTCCCTGGTTAATGGGTGATTAAGTTGGCACAGGAGACCTCATGACTGATGAGGCTGCATGACTGGATTGCCAACTACAGTGAGATCTGGCTGTTTCTGTTTTTTGCAGAGCCGGTTCTGCATAAGTGGCACTACGTGAGCAAAACAAATTTAAAATGGTTCAAAAGAAACCACAAATATATATTTCTCAGAAGTGCCGTGCACGAACTAGTTTTTGCATTAGTTCTCAGGTTTGCAAACTTACTTGCCTCTCCGGTCTCAAAAGATAACATAAAAATGCCATAAAATGTGATTGTAATAGTGTATAAGGGTAGAACAAAAAATCAATATAGTAATAAATCACACCACATTGTGAATATGTAATTAATCTCCTGCTGTCGGTGCTGTGTTGGTGCTTTTATTAAACATACAGGTGCACCGGAGGGTTTCCCCTGCATTAAATCTGCCACCAGTTTGGCTTGCAAAAAGGTTTTCCTATGATTTATTGTGGAGGAGCTTATCATGCTGATAAACAGTGAACAGGAGTTAAGTTACATCAACTGAAGAGGACGGACTCAGTTTAAACGAACCGTCACTTTATAAGTCAAATG